>JAIPRL010010376.1:0-15640 GCA_025469235.1 Pemphigus obesinymphae
AAACCGAAAATTACTCCTTTTAGGACTTAAAAACCTCGAAAACTAAAAATGTCTATAAATAGCCCAAAATTTCAAAAAAATTTAAAAAAACTAAATCAACGTAAATATATTACTAAATTAAATATTCGGTAAAAATTTCAAAAATTAAAAGTCATTATTTTCGAAATTACGACGAAATTAAAATTCTCGATTTTACAAAATCGTAATTTTTTGGTAGTTTTTGCTTACGCATTAAAAAACTATTATGAAAATCAAAAAATAACCTCTCAAAAGTACCAACTAGATGCAATTTTCTACCGGAAACGGGTATGAGCGTAAAGATCGGAACACTCCTTCTGGTAGAAAAAGTGTTTACAGAAAAATAAAAAATAAAAAATAAAAAAATAATAAAATAAACATCATTGTAAAACCATAAGCTTCCTCGCTACGCTCAGAATCTAAAATTTAAAACTAACTTTTCCCACAGTTTTATCCAGCTTTTAGTTCGATTTTACATTTGTGTTATGGCCCATTAAGCGTAAAGGAAAACAACCTAAAATTATTAAAAAAATTTGTGTATTGAAAAATTATTAAGCATTCCAAAAACCTGATATGTATACTAATTATTTACAATACCACTACATTGACGTATTTAAAAGTTGAAAATATGAAAATTTGTAGACAATTTTTCAGTAATTTTTATAAAAATTATGAATCTTTATTTCTCGTTTATAATTTATAGTTTATTCTTATAAGAAATTTATTGTAGTTAGTATTTCTTAAAGTTAATTTTTTATTATTTCAGTAAGTTTCTTAAGCGATATCAAAAATAAAGGAAAATTGTTACAAATCAGAAAATATCCGTTATCTTTTCTCAGAATAGTTTGATGGAATGAAATAATTATAATTACTTATTGCTTTCAAATTCAATACATCCATTCTCGGTAACCTATCTGATGAGAGAAGTATCTTCCACTTTATACCTTATGCCTTATAACTATTTCTAATTTAAATCAAATAAGCATTTTATTTTTTATGATATCTACTAAATCTGTATTATACTTGTATCATAAATACTTCAGGTTTACAATACTATAATACATTTTTATTTAATATTCTTTAGGCATATTTATTATTATATTTCTTCAAAATAATTTATATTAAAACATTTTTTAAATAGTTTAATATTGTCAGAAAAAAGTTACAGTCCGTCAATACTGATTTGTATACTATATAGTTGAGCAGTTGAACTATACATATGAATCATTCATTAAATTCATTAATTGTAACTACAGAGAATCTAAAAAAGATTTGAAGTTTAACTATGATTACAGTGTTTGAAGATCAAACATCTAAAATGATCTAACAATACTGTAATATATTTAGGATGAATATAACATTTAGGTAGGTATTTCGTTAATATTAAAACTCTAACTATTAACACTAGACTATGATATTTTTTTAAAAAATTTTTTTCTATTTCCACATTGTATTAATTTTTAATAGTTGTATAATTTTCTATGAATATTAAAATAAAATATTAAAACCATTATTAAATTATACAATTTTGAATATGTAGTTATATTATAAAAGAAATATATTTATTATTTGAATTGATATTGATTGTATTTGTACAATACGTTGTTCAAAACATGTCGATGTGTAAATAAAGGTCTCGTCTAGTTCGTTTGTTTTATACTTCACAAACTAATTCCTTTTTACTCCATGTATAACAATTAAAATTAATATGCATATATGGGATAAAAACAACGCTAAAAAAAATATATATATATAAGTAATTAAATTATTTTACTCAATTCATAACCGAATGAATATTATTTCATTTAATGATATCATCAGTCCTTCAGATTTAAATCAAAGTATATGGCAAATGAATGGTAATGAATATAGGATTCCTGTTTAAATACAATTATTATCAATGGTTAGTGTACACCGTGGTTATGTGCACATGAATATGTAACAGGGGGGAAAAAAATGTATTGTTTCGTGTGCACGTGAATATTAATTCGATTATATGTGTACCTATAATAAAAATCACAAGGGTGGATAATTTTAATAAATGTCCAATAAACGTAACGTACAAAAAGGTTTATTAAAAATAATAATTACATAGGTCACCGTATAATGTACATATACATAAATAAATATAGATATGGTCGTATAGTGTAATAATTGGTACCTAAATATATTATTACACGTCGTATCTATATTTATTTTTAGGATAAGCAAAAATAACGATAAAATAAAATATATAACCTTGGGTTTTGACGACAATTTAATTTTAATTTTTTATATATATAATTATAGTTAAAGTTTAAAATTAATAAAATTAATCGAATATCTAACTAAACTACTTAAAGTTAAAAATAGAAACCTAATTTTATTTAGTTATGATTTGTGAATCAAACAGTGCGGTTTTCATACATTTAACATTGCAATATATTATATATAGGTATAACTGTGTAAGAGTAAAATGATTTAGATTGTTATGAAACGCGGAAATAATATAATATCATTAAATTTTACTTTTAATAATGAACTGTTTATCGCATATTCTATAAACATTTTAAATGAAAATTCAGTCTAATATGTATTAAAATATTTAGTATTTTAATTACTATCAAAACTGTAGAAAAAGTTTACAATAAAAATCAATAAGTAATACAATAGTACATATATCTAATTAATATATACCTGATATCATATGTATTGATTAAATTTAAATAATACCTACCTCTATATATAATGTTATTTAAAATATATGTTTGCTATGGCATCTATTTTTTGTCCTAACTCTTGAGATCTGTTAAAATCTTGAAAGAAGAATCTATACAAACATCGAAAACAAATACCTATTATATTTAATATGTATTTTATTTATTAAAACTATTAATAATATATATAGATAATTATAGTGTACAAAATCAACTAAATAATAACTAATTTTTTGATACTTAAACAACATAAATTTGATAAATTTATGATAATACACAAAAGTAATTAAAGTGTATACCTACCTATGCCAAGTCCCAATATCTTTAAATATAGTATTAATCTCGAGGTTTTGGATAAATTTCAATATACATACATAAGTACATATTTATAATTTATACATAAAATAAATACATTTTTAATTATAACGCAAGTACATTTATTTTATAAATATACTTCTTTACTAATGGCCTTTAAGCGAACGTATTTTCAAGTGTATTCCTAGAAAGGGTATTTTGAGTACTATCGGGTCACATTTCCAAAGCATTAAAGCCATTGGTTTGTAAAACGGGAAGGAGTGGCGACAAAACTTGGAAATTTTTTTCTTAATTTTAAAATGTCCATTATATTTCTACCCCTACCGAGTCCGATTCTATTGTCTAAATTTCACTAACTGCTATGCTAATTTACCTAAAACTGTTCCCCCTATACTATAAGACACGCAAAACAATCACATTGTCGCCATTGCATTTCACATGTGTTTTCCGAACAATACACATCGCTCTGAATACGTATTTTTTTTTTTGTTATTCAAATAATAGGTAATCCGATATTATTATGTACATTTGTATTGAAAGTGGCCTAAAACACAGAACAACACTAATAGTTTAGGAATATTTTATTTGCATTTTAAAATGAAAATACAATTTTCAAACAAAAAAATAAGATCCAATTAATTATATAACGAAATATAAAGACATGAAATCCGTAATAATATCATACAAAAAATTGAAAATTTTGAATAAACTTAATAGGTTGAATATTCAGCGATAAGCATAATTTAGAAAACTGATAAATTAATTATTAACCTTAAATATTGATTCAAAATCAAATTTCTCAAATTTAAAGTGAGAATATTTAAAAAAAAATTAGATAAAAATTGATATTATTATATCTAATATTTTCATGTTGATATATTGAAAGAACGATTTATTTTATTTTTCAAAAAATATTTTATGTATGAACATGCACAGTTACAGAACACATGAAAATAATATGAAAATAAAATATTATAATTTTGTTATACAGTTTATTTTAAATTATTAATTAGTTATCACTTATTATATTATGTATTTATATCACCAATATTTGTGCTTTAATATTCATTGTAATATATTATATGTATATATTTTAACAAAATTAAAAAGTAAATATCAGAAAATGGTTGATTTTTGTGGTAATAACTGATATTATGTATTTAAACATCATTTGTAGTATTTTTAGATACTGAAATTTATTATATTATTGAGATAAAAAATATTCAGGAATTATTTTATTATTAATATATATTTTATTAAATAAACTTCAAACAATTTTGTAATAAAAATTATATTTTAATTTAAAATAAAATAAAAAAGAAATAATATCTACCTATTGTTTTATCTAGATACATTTTTAGTTAATTAAAATTAACCATTATTGCGAATGATAAAGTAATTAATATTATATGCAAGTTTTATCATTTATATACCTAATATATTATATATAGGTAAGAAAAAAAGTTAAAATCACTTGGTAAATTAATATTAAATCTGTATGTCAATTACCAATTTTAAATTAACTAATTAAAACGTGTATTTTTTTACTTAAAATAAATATAATTGCAAAAATAAGTCTATTTAATAATAAACAGTGGCTTAGTAATTTTTACTAAAATGAAACATATGATAGATTAGGTATGTTTCATTGTTCTCAATACATCCTTAAATAAACAGTTATACAAATACTTAATAAATTGAAATTCAATTTTAAAATAAAATGTATACGTAATAACTCTAAATAGGAACCAACTACTACATAATGCCTATTTAAAAATGTTAAACATAACAGTATATTTGAAAATAGCTAAATTTAATCGTACTTATACTCATAGTTTTATTATTAAATATATAGTTATTAATTTTCTAATTAGATAATTTAGCTCAGTATAAGTCTCATAAATAAAGTATGAAAAATACATTAATTTGATTAAATGTGTTAGTATGTTTAATTCACATAATAACATATTACAGTTAAGTTAATCTCAAAAACATTTAAGTATTATTAATTATTGTTATTATTAAATGTAATTTCATCACATTTCTATATACCGAATATGTATAAATATAAATACGAAAATCTACGATGTTAAAAAATGAATTTTATTTAAAAGAGTACATGAATAATCAAAAAAAGTATATTGTGAAATATAAACAAATATCACCGCTTAAAATTTTATGATATTACGAACTTTTTTCAAATTTCAAAATATTGGCTTGCATTTTCTGTTTTAATATGATCAGAAATAACACATTGAGACTTCATATAAGATAGAGAAACATATAGTAACATTGTTACTCTAGTAGTATTACATGTACTCTAGTATAGTATAGTCAGTAGATACCTACTTCAGTCTTATAAACACATGTGAAAAATATGTTTCGAATTCGTGGATATTTAGTCATATAATTCAGTGTACATATAGCTTTTAAAAAACTTAATATAACATTGGGTATATTATGTTTCATCGTATTTTTAATGAAATAATTATCAACCGAACCAAAAATGTGATAGGTAAGTATCTTATTTATATTATTATAGGTTACCACGTCAATACTGAAAATTATGTCAACTAATTGTTACACCATGACAAATCATTTGAAATTTTAAAATAACATAGATATAGGTAAAATCATTTAAGTAATTATTTACTGTTACCAAATTTTTCCATTAATGAATATTAAATATAGATTGTATATGTTTTAGATAAAATGTTTTAGGTAAAAAAAAAAAAATATATATTACATTTTTGTTTAATGTTGTAATACGCATATTTCACAATAATAAATTGTATAACTAACTAAAATTGGAAAATATCAAATATAAATTTATGTAAACTATTTAATTTATAGTGTAATGATATAGCCAGCTTTGTATATGATAGCTTATTGTTTCATATATTATGCGACCTATTTCAAATGATTAGACTACAATTAAAAGTAAAATATCCATCAAATGTGGATTTTTTTTTTATGGAAAAAACGTAAAAAAAAAATTAATAGAACTTTATTACAGAAAATAATTTTCTGGTATTAGTTGAAATTTTAATTTATTACAGACACACAATTAAACAATTTACTACCGGAATTCGAATCAAAAAAAAAATATATATATATTATTTAACGTTATAGAATTTTCAGTGTTTCGAATTACTATAATTTAAACGTTAACGCATTTTTATTGTTTTACTTTATTATAATTTAAACGTTTAATATTTATTTGGTGTTTTACGTTATGACAATTTAAATGTTATTAAATTCTTTCCATTTATTGATGTGTTTTGTTAAATTTTTCATTTATCGTTTTTCGTTATCTATTTCAATAGTTTTGTTGACAAATTTAACGTTATGAAAACGCTTTTGAGCCCTGCTTACTTATATTATAACAGAAACTGATTACTGGTTACCAGCAACTTTTTATATGATACATATTTAAAATATACCAATAAGGATATCAAACAAAACATATTATTCGTAAGAAAATAGTACGAGCAAAATTTTTGATTTTAGTAGAAATCACGCAAATATATCATATGAGTACACATAAATGCAGTCTACAATTAGCTTCCTACCTGTATAAGATTTCATTTAAAAGCGTTTCACTTTAATATTTCGAAAAAATATCATTGAAAATTTAAATGTGATTTAGAAATACTTATTGCTACCCTCTATTTATTGTAATATTGTTACAACACGATACATCTTTAAAAAAAAAAAAAAAACCATTAAAAGATACTGCGCTTTATATGTTTTTTGTATTTTTTTGAAACCTTGCAGGGAAATGAAAAATAATTATTCAAAGTAAATTTTAAAAAAACAATATTAATATGTGTCTATATATGTTTCGTCTGATAGTTAAACGCTAAACGAACGTGGTTACACATGGATACACGAACGTTTCAAACATCTCGAAGGACATACTGTGCACTTCGCCTGGTCGTCATTTTATCGATTTCCAAGCTATTATACAAGTGCACGCTATAATACATAATGTGTATGCTATACAATATATCCTTTGTAATCATGCACTAAAATATATATAACATAACCACAAGCGCAATCAAATTTATTGACGGGATGTTTCGAAAAAACCGTCTGTTAAATAATTTAAACAATATAGGTATATATTTTAAATGGTGCCACAATATTTTTCCAACCGGCCCTCCGAAAATATTCTTATCTATGAAAGTAATGATTTTTAATAATTTGAAATATAATAATATATTAGATTATTATTATTATTATTATATATTTATATATAGATTGTTGTGTATAATTTATTATTCAATTTTCCGAGACGTTGATTTTGGTAATATACCATGTACCTCCAAAATCGTGATCACGGACATAATCAAAGTAGATACAATACCGATAGGACAGGTATCTACTATATATACATAATATATTGTCGAAAGTTTGTAGCTGGCCAATAAATTATCCACTATATTCTATATTTAGTGACGGTCGTGTACACTGAATTGACAGGACACTATATATTCCATTGTTGTGGTGCCACATCGACAGTAGCATCATTTTCGTCGTTATTTGATTTACTGTTCGCACACTAATGATTGATAAATGACTGGGCAAACATTTGGTTGTTTGCTCGGCTATAAACTGTAATGAAATATTATGTCGTTACACCGTATCAATATGCCATGTATTTTTTATTTTTTTATTATTTTTTAAATAAATAACAAACGTGTAATAGGTTTGTATTAGGTTTATGAAGCGTGTCATCCGTGTTTACACTACACCCAATGTCTTTGAGGTGGTATGCTATATAGTGTTGTATTTTTAACCGTTAACATTTATGATTAATTTTCAATTATTCTCCTTTAAACGATCAGTTATTATAGACACAATTGTAATATATTATAATACATATTATTTCACAACGTCCAATTAAGCAACGTATTTGTGAGTGATTGAAACTTAAAATAATATTTTCTTTTACAATATCATATCCATTACCCATATGAAAATATTGATATAGGACGAGTTACAAAAATATTACCCATAAAATAGTAAGAAATATGGATGCAAAGCATAACGACCTAAGTGACATCATACATTATAAATATGTAATGAAACGTATCTACACCTGATTTCTGAAGCAAATACATAACGTCTTTTAAAGCAGAACATTTTTAATTTAGGATGTATACCTACAATAAACTTAATAATGTTAATTACTAATATTGAATTCTAAGCGAAAATTTTTGGAGAATAAACGCAATTAGTATTAAACATAGAGGGAATAAGTGGTGATATTATTACATTGTTTACCAAACTATAAAATATGAAATAAATGTATTCTATTGAAAAGTATATAGCTAAAGCTTATAAATGTTTTTACCTCTTTACACAAAAGTCCGAAAAATATCTTAAATAGATACCGTCATTCAAAAATCATCGGAAAAACTTCCTTTTTTACCTATCAATGAATAAAAATGTTTACATGGTTATTTACTTTTAAAATATAAGAAAATTGTAAATTATAGACCGAGTTTATCATATTGGTTGCCAAAGAACATTACAAAACTTTTATTCAAAAATATTCTTATTAATCTACCCAAAAAATTAGTTTACATTTTTAACTCATTAGTTGGGTATTATTTTTTATACTTATTTTGCCAATTTACTCCTGTGGAGGAAGATTCAAAATATTTTCACGATTACCTCATACCTATAGTAAAAGATAACTAATTGAGGATGGAGTTAGGATGATATCTATCATAAAATTTTTCAAAATATTATGAGGAATCTAAATCAAATTGAATTTTAATTGTCCCGTGTCAAATTTGAGTGGGAAAAAGAGTAATGTAAAGAAATTCCGTAGTTGGGGGTGGAGATAACTTAAGGGATAAAATAACTTGTACTAGCCGAACAGTAAGTGTAATAGCTGTTCTATCTGTCATATGTATAGATATAACCAACGGTCGTGATGTAAAAGGCGTAAGAAGAACAACACTGTACTTTCAGTTAGATTCTCGTCTGAGTACGTAAGATAGACACAAAGTAAGATTATGTTTGTAGAATGTAGGATCATTTATCTACAGACAGTAGTAGGGAGTAAAACAGAAGTTTTGATTGATTTTGAAAATAATATACTAGGAAAAAATAAGTACAATGATGTAGGAGTAATAGTAGATGAAGATCGAATTCAATAGTAGACAAAATGAAAAATAATAGATTCAAGAGATTTTAGGAAGGAAAAGACTGAAGCAGTAAAACTAGAAAAATTAATGTAAATTGATATATGTGAATGGTCAAAAAAGAGTTGAAGGGTATAATCAAGAGGGGTATGTGATGGTCGGGTATAAAGAGATTGAATTAAGTGGAAGAGCAAAACTAGGGTGGCCGACCCTAAATATTTAGGAGAGTAGGCAAAGTATAAAAAGATGAAGAAGAAGCTTAGTTATAAAATACTTTGTAACCAGTGTTTTTCATATTAATAAAGATTTTTTATCAAATAGGGATATTGTATGATATTTATTTTATAACATTGAATAGTGTACAAGTATACATATAAATATATAGTATAGATATATAAATATTGATGATCTGTACTTTTTTTTTAATTCTCAAGATAATAACTAAGTAGGTAGTTGTTAATTTTTAAATATTATAAATAAATTTTGTATTTTATACCGACAAGAATGTGAAACTATAGTGACTATATCTGCAAACCTATATATATCTTTATTTATTTGCAAGCTATATGACTATCTCTGTATTTTATTTAATATTATTCATATCATCCATGTCCAAAATAAGTTAAATTTGTACTGAAGGATCCATAGATTATGTAAACATCTATAATATTTTTACACAATATCAACAATATCATATACTAAAATAATTTTATTTAATCGAATTATTATTTAATCAAAATAGGTACCTAATTAATTAAAATTTAAATAACTATTTTCTAGGTTTAATTACCACAGAATAATAATAAGAACGTTTGAACTAATATTGAAATTATACAGAAAAATGTTGCAAAGATACTCTAATTACTAAATATTTTCATTGAGGAAGTTGAACCACCACTTTCAAGGTCTTAAAACTAAAACGGAATTTTCTCAGCATGAACAAAATTCTGTTATTATTTGTGATTTGAAAGACTATAGCTAGGAGTTCGAAGATATATTACACTAGTAAATAGACTATATAATATACATACCTTTCTACCTATATGTTCTGCATATAATATATATATATAAATATTTAGTATGATTAAAAATTTGTAGTAAATGGAGTATAAAAAATTATTTAATAATAATAAATGAGTTGTGAATTACGGGCGTTTCTTACTTATACATTTTTTTTTTTTATACACAAATAAAAAACGTATTATAATTTGTCATAACTCATGCAAACAAATTTTTCATATTCTTTTATTCTATTTATACTTAATATATGTAAAAAAAAACCAGTACAGTATAATTATATACCATGAACTATTTTAAAATTATATAATATATATAATACATCTGCAAATATTATTAAATATTATAGTTTTAACTAGGTAAATAGATATAATTATAAAATATTGTAAAAATATTTTTATTAATGACATACATATATTATTGCATATTTTATGATTCAATATGATATACCTAATTTATTAACTGATTTACCTATTATCAATAATAACTTTTATTTACTATTTTAATTTGTATAAAGTTGTTTTTTCCAAAAAAATCTTTTTATGACATATTTGAATCATATTTAATATATCCAATCATAAATAGATATGTTATATAATACGTATAGTTATGTAATAGTATATTATAGTATGGTTTAATTTAAACTGTATCATTATTTGATACTTATGTTTATTATACATATTTTTAAAACAACTCCTCTGTTATCTATAAACAATTTTATGTCATCTAAATCAAATTATTTATTTAGTTATGTTATACATACGTAAATATGATACTTATACACATATTAATTTTTCTTATCGTATTATTATAGTGGATAAAAATGTAATGGATGTAATTAATATTTAATTTTTACATCACATAGGTGCATGGATATTTAACAAGACACGACAAACATTTTCAAACTCTTAATAAAATTATTAATCTCTAAAATTAATATTTAAATTATCTATCAAATATACATTATATTATAGAGGTATACAATATACATATTTCAATATTAAAAATAATATAACATTATGTAATATATTATACTGATATACATATTGTTATAATAATTGTTCATGCGTCCAGATTTAATTATAAGCTCTATAAATACTTGAACTTTGTGTGTAGCCGTATTGGACATAGCTGGTGTTATACTTTTTTTTATTTTTATACACAACTTATATATTGTTTATAATATTTATAAACGATAACTTTTCACATTATTTTTATCACATGAAATGCATACATACAAGTATGGTAAACAACAAGCAAACCCATTTTGAATGTTTGACATAATTATACGGTTTATGGAAAAATTATAATAGTAGGTAGGTATTTTTGTTCCCATGTGTAAATCAAAATCAACTATCGGAGTTTTTGTTAAATTATATAGAACGTAATAATTATTTGTGTATTTCTATAACAAAGCTATAATCGAAAAAAAAATGTTCTCGTAATTTATAAATAATAACGAAATGACGTAAATTGATTTAACTTTTATGACACCAAAACTATTTAGGTTCTGCAGTAGATACCTAATAATTTGTAACTATGTTGACATTGTAGTATCCTATATAAAATGAAGAGTATACATATATGAAATTAGATGATATTGTTTAATATTTACATAATAATATCAATTACAAATTTAATTTGGTATGTTTAATAATAATGCCATAATATATGGTAATGTTTTAATCTATATACACCTAAGTATACCTAAATTTTACTTATATATTCTATATCACATAATGACTTGAAAATGTTAAAATAATCTGTGTATAAATATACAAATTTAGTCAATAACGTAACTCTAATTAGTATTTTTATTCGTTCAGTAGTTTTGTTAACTTTCAAAGTTTTAAACATGAATTTTAATTTTATAATATACTTTCATAGTTAAATATATATTATAATATAATATAGTCTACTCAGTAGGTACACAATTTATTAAATTGTATTATTATTGATAATTACAATAATTATTACGATCGTACATTATTATTATTGTATATATATAGAACTAGATATTATAAAATGTAGAGTCCTTTGGTAAGGATTCAATATGGCCTCAGTTGCTATTATAATACACGGTACAAAATTTAAAATTAGTTTAACTACATATAAATATTTTAATATTTTATAGTAAATACATTAGTTTATATTTATTATAATATAAAATATTGTTAATATATTATTATTATGTATACAATTTTAATTAGTAATAACTAATTATATATTCATGAACATTATATAGACATAGTTATATGAATATTTCGAATTGTAACAACATTATTTTTAGATCTGAAATAACTAATTAGGTACGTGTATATTGTATACTATTATTTAAAAAAAATTATAGTTTCCTCTCATTCAGTCTATCTAATATGTAGGTGAAGCTGATAATTATTTCTAACTCAAGCTAAAATGTTTATATTACGCTACTAAAAACAGTATAAAATATAGAATGCTTTTAATTTTCTAATTAATCTGTAGTGTATAATGTATACCTATATGTTCATTAAAGGATTCTTAATGATAAGTGTATATTACTACAATTCTTTCCGAAATTATTATTAATTAAAATAAACAATTATAAATTATCGGTAATGTGATATTAATACAAAATTTTTAAATTGTTATATTTGCAAAATTATTTATCAAGCTATAATTATTCTTCGTGGGGGTATTAACTAATAATTATTATCTATTTATTTGATTAAACCTGCATGGATGGGGCTATTTCCTAAAAACATTTAGTAACAGGCAGGTATATAAAAAGTTATAACATGATTATAATTAAATGTAATTGTAATTCATAAATATTTCTTAAATATATATTATTAAATAATTATGAGTATTTGTATAATACATTACAATAAAATTATTAGTTAATCTCTTGAACAAATTTTCACTATTGACGCATTGAAATAAAAATATAAATGACAGTAGACAGTATATAGATTACTAGTATATTGACATTCAACAGCTGCAATATAGCATAGAATTTATATATTGTGATGTACCAACCTATATAATATAATAAACAGCGAATGTCACATATAACAAACTTACAAATATTAAAATATTAAAATAAAATATAGTTCGGAAATAAATTATTTAATAAAGTATTCACATTAGCAAACTATGTCCATTTTGGAAAATTGGCCATTTGAATAATAAAATAAAAATATCGATACTTTTTTCCATATAAAGTAATAAAATCAATTAAAGTGATTCAATAAATAAGAATAAGACTCAATCAATTTGACTTAATTTGACCGAATAAAATTTACCTAAATATTTAATTTAAAATACCAAACTATGATTTAAAAAGAATAATTTTCATTGTGTTATTTAAACAAAATAATTAATAATTATTAAGAGAATGTCACACCCTTATTAACTACTGTTCTGGCTTATATTTAATGGGCAATTTAGAAAAAAAAGCAATGCAGAACTTAAATAAATTGTGGTTATATGGTTAAATTTAAAGTTTAAATATCCATTATGATGATATGTATAAAAAAAATATTTTCAAAGGTTGCTATATATTATTTTCGTAAGATATCTCCTGACAAAATAAGTTACAACATTATAAATTTTGATTTTATTTAATTAGCTGTAACCGCTTTGTCAAACAATTTTTTCAAAAACTATAATATGTAAAATCCTCGAAAATATTATTTTCTTAAAATTATATAATAAGTGTTTAAACCCTAAAATTAACTAAATCGTCAAAATTTTAATTCTGCATTAGGTATATGATTTCACTATACTAAATTTCATTCCATTAGGATACATACTATTTATCATACAGAAAAACAGTAAATTTTATTTTGGCATCTTCTTATAATAATTTCAAAAACTTACCAAGTTAACGATAAAATTAACTAACTAAAATTAATATAATTTGAACGTATTTTTAAACAAATAAAAATTAACTAGTTGATGACTTAACTGGTTAAAGTTAAAAATTATAACCTAATTTAATTTAAATAATTTAATTATGTTATTAATACACCTTTTTTGTATCCATTAATTTGTTTGCTCATATAAAAATGTAATAAGAGTTAATTTCAGACAAAAATAGACACCTAAAATAATTATATAGGTAATAAGTTTGATTTCACATGGTATTTTTTATTTTTATTTTTTTTAATGTTGATTCTAAGTAAAATAATTTTTTTAACATACTTTGAAAGAACAAAAATTAACTAAATAATTAGATAATTTGATAAACTTATAGTAGATACCTACACCAAATTAACTGGATTAGTGAAGAAGTTAACAATAACTTATAAGCTTCAAACAATTAACTTTTAGTAATAATGGTTCATCCTCATTGCTTAATATTATTGTCTCCAAAATTTTGATATCCTAATACATTAAGGTAATAAAAAGTTTACCTAACATGATTTCTTATTAAGTAATGACTGTAATAGGTTTAATAATCAGGTTATACGTTATCAATCTGATGTTTGAGCACATGGACATAAGCAGCAATCGTTATTGTGTCGACAGTATGATTTCGACACTATCGTACAACCCGTGATATGATTAAAAGAAGACAGTAAGAAAATCATTCGCAATATAAATAGATAATATTATATAAAATTGAAAATCTTTGACGAAGGATATAAAATTGATCAAAGAAATATATGAATGGCTCTATGTTAAATAATATATTATGTATAAGTAAGTAGGTAGTTAATATGTAAATGACGGCCAACTCTATATTAGGAAAACAATGTTAGTCATATGTAATTTTATAACAATGGAAATGAGAAAGTAATTTTAAAAATCATAAAATATAAATATTATCTTAATCAAGTACTTGATTTAATAGTAGGTACCTACCTCGAAGTTTTAAACAAATAAATTTAAATAATCATAAAAACTTTTTGAACGTTTTGTCCATTTCGACGGTTGACATTTTCGATCTTGTTGAATTCCCATGTATGTTTGTGAGTTTTAAATATCAAAGACAACAACAACAAAAAATAAATGATATTTCTCTCGGGTGCACAACTTGTTTTATGATATATGTAAGTAGTGTTGTGTGAGTAGTGTGAGGTGTTACTAAAAGCAGACTAAATATCTTATAAGAACACATTTTATAATGGGATAAAAACGGGAAAAAAAACTGTCCAAAAGCGTCCCGTTTGACTTTTATCGGGACTATATGACACTACACGACGACGATGATGAAAAAATGATGGACTCCGTTTAAAAATGGATATCTCCGGTAAAATTTATCTACGGAAATAGGTATATAGATACATATAGATTTTGAATGATAACGTATGATAACGTACTTCTCCGCATAGGCGGCATTTGGGGGGGGGGCATGAGGGTGCAATTGCACCCATGAGAATTATTTTGTGGGGGCAGAAGTATCATTTTGCACCCACAGACAACAGACAAAAATAATTAAGTAAAATATCA
>JAIPRL010010377.1:0-15639 GCA_025469235.1 Pemphigus obesinymphae
CATCGATATTAGTTTTGAGGGGACTCCTAATAGCTTTAAGCTTCTCCATATTTCTGTTCTTTGTACGGAATCGTATGCCTGTTTAAAGTCTATAAAGATTAAATGTAGCGGTCTGTTGAACTCGTAGATAATAAACTTAAAATAAAACTTAAACTCGTAAATAATACTTATTAAAAATATTTAATTTGACTGACTTTTTAACTTTTCAAAAGCTTTAGCTTTAAATGCATTTAATTTTGATGTTTTTAGAACATTTTTTTAAAAAACTGTTATCATTAAGGATCAATAAAAACGAATGACAAAATAATTAAATTTTTAAATTCTTTTTTTTTTTTATTCATAAATTTTTCATAATTTTTTAATCGTGATATAAAAAAAACTGTACAGTAAACGATGGTTTTATTTTTGGATTATTTTAAGATATTTATTTGAAAATTAAAAATATTTTAAGTTTAATATTTAGGCATAAGTATACATGACAAAAAAGTTAACAGTCTTTGACAG
The DNA here is from genome assembly GCA_025469235.1 of Pemphigus obesinymphae. Taxonomy (NCBI): domain Eukaryota; kingdom Metazoa; phylum Arthropoda; class Insecta; order Hemiptera; family Aphididae; genus Pemphigus; species Pemphigus obesinymphae. The sequence goes on from JAIPRL010010377.1 coordinate 505, forward strand.
AAATACTACATGAAAACTAACTACAGTATAGGTCATGCGGTTGTAAAATATAATATTAATACATTGATTTGGTATACTTTTAAGTTTTAATTGATACATTTTCTTTAAATTTTAAAACTGATTATTCATTAGTTTGATAATAAATGAGAAAAGTACCTAAGAACCACAGCCTAGTAATAATAATAATATAGTTCATTGAATTTTGATTACTACAAAACTACAATCTCATTTATAAAATAATTTTAAATCAAAAATACATTAAGTGGAGGCTGAAATATACGTTTAAATATTAAAACATTATTATGTTTTAAACTTTAAAACATAATAATTAATAATGTTATAAATGTATTAAAAAGTACAGAAAAAACACGTACTCTGTGATAATTTTAAAATGTTTAAAACCAACATTTTTGGATTTATGAGGAAATAATCATTATTTAACCCATATTTTTCATTATTTTTGAATGGTTTTTTCTCATGAATTTTTAAAAAAATCAACAAATAACTGCTTCAAAATACCATGCCGATAAAATTGTATGCCAAAAAATGGGTACGCATTAAAAAATTAGATCATGATGTCAAGTCTTCTGGTCGATAAATTGCTCAAAGAAAAATATAAGACCAATTAATATCATAATAAAACGAGAAAATATTTTGCACCGCTCAATATCTAAAATGTATAGTTATTATATTCATTTTAGGGCATTATTATTAGTTTTTCAAGTCATAAAACTCTATTTCCAATTATTATTGTTTTAAAAAAAGTTCTATCTACAAAAATGAAATTTTGGTATTTAAGTTTTCAAAATTAATATTTGTTGGTTTTTTTTCAGTACCACCCCTAGACCCCCTTTCCGTAAATACTCCACTTTATATATATATATATATATATATATATTGTATATACCTACATTATAATATATATTTTTAACAGTATTCTATTATAACACTGAAAAAGCACTTTTTGTATTTTTTCATGCCTAATTTTGTGTCTACTGATTACTTATTTATTTTTAAGCCCCCCCCCCGCCTCCAAATTCTACGTACGCCACTGATGTGAATTTGAATAACACTCTTTTAAGTTTCGTACTACACATTTCAATTTCCGTACTACACACAATTTTAGGGGCTGGTTTTTGTATTAAGTACTACTAAAAAATTTAAGGAAATCTGCATCGCTGGACACGGGAACGGCGTTTGATAGAAAGAAGTGGATGAGCATACCGGAGGCGGCAATGGTCCTCAACTGGCCGCTTTTAGCCTAAAAATAATAAAAACTACTAAAAAGTCAATTTTTGAGAAAAGGGCATTTTATCCTTTTTGGTAGGTATATCCCGGTTATATACAGTTATATATACAATAAATAACGATATTTTAAAATCGACCATTAAGATATCTTTTAAACTGCTCGGGTGTACCGCACGAATGTGATAAAAATGGATGAATAATGTTTAGATTAACAATAACGTAGGTATTAATATTATATAAATATAATGATTAAATTTTTAAAAATTTGGTATTACTAATACCATATAAATAAATAAAATAAAACTGCTTTTGCTACTACATAACGTATAATATGATATATCTTAGTGCTACCTACTGGTCATATGGATTTAAATTATTGTTACAATAGTCTAAATAATCAAAATTGTTCGTACACTATAGCTATCTATTTGCTTTTATAGTATTTTAGGTATGTAAGTGTGTTGAAAATATAAAGGTGCAATAGATAAAGTATTATAGTATTATTTATACATTAGTATAATGGCAGAGAAACAATCTTTTACATCTTTTAACTAAAATGGTTAACCCGGCAATAAATAAACGTTTGTGCCCAGTGGGGTTGAAGGGTTATAAATTGCCCTCCTCCAAATTTATATATAATATATAATATAATAAAACAATGTGTTTTTTAAGTTATAAAAATAATAATAGGTATATTGTGTACCTATACAGGGTGATATTTTTTCATATTTTCAAATTGTTATCCCTCCCTAATTTTTAAAACTATATTTATTTTTTTGATTTTTAAATAGCAACATGTAGTGATTCAAATTATAAATTCTTAAAGAATATATTTTTAAAAGAATTTTCACGTTTTCAATTTTTAAATTCGATGAATATTACTAGTAATAAGCACTCAAATTATAATGACGCGGTGGAGTGGAGAATTTCTGTAGTACGTCCATTATTAACATCTACGTAATACTACTAATAATAATAATAATAATAATAATATCTACTACAGATCTTCAATTTTCTCTACTCTGCAGCATCTTAATTTTGAATTCTCGTTACGTGGATAATATTCATCAGATTAAGAAAAAAAATAAAACATGACAATTATTATTATAATATATTATATAATAATTTATAATTTAAATCGTAGGTTGCCATTTGATAATCGAAAGTCGATAAAGTTTTAATGAATAGGAGAGAGGGATAAAATATTTAAAAATATATATATATATATAAAAAAAAAAAAGAATACAGAATAAAGTATACCTAAAAATAAATTTTCTGAAAAAAATTTCACAAAAATTATTTATACTTCCCGAGATATGGCTTGGCTTATGATTACCAGATAATGTTTATATACTCCTTTTTACCAGAGTACTCCATTATACCTACATTCTTCTTATAATATTATATACATATAGTGTATACCTATTATATTAAAATTGTTAATCGATATTTAAACATTAACAGTGATTAACCATAATACCTATATAAAAAAAAATAAAAATGTTGTTGATTGATTTTTAATTTATATTTATATTTAACTCATGTTTACCCATTTTTTGGGTAGAAAATGTGATGTGGGTAGTAATTTGACGATGTCATTTTCGATAAACGTATTACTTATGCAAGGGAAAGCATAATAAATCAAAAATTAAAAATACGGATTACTTCTTCGAAATGTCGAAAAAAATTAGTTTAGAAATTTTAAATTTTCACGGAGTAGGTGTAGGTACCTATGCATTTTATTATTATACGATTACAATTACGTACGTTATAATATATTATTCAAAATTGTTTACAAATTTATTTGTCAAAAATATTATTTAGTTTTTTTTTTACAGTACCTAATATAGTTAATGTACTAATATATTACACTGAACTTTGCTTAAAATCATTTTATGGATGGAAATAATTAATCATTGCTTTAAAAATATTAATATATCCACCAGTCACACCATTTACCACTATAGTATCCCACCCGGTGAATGAAGTATTTCCACCTCTTTTTGACGGATATTTTTAAAAATTGATATGTATTATAAAGAAAAATCGTCAGTGAAGATGAGCTAATCATATAATATGATTGTGGTTAGAGATGCGGTTGCATAATAAAGGATTGATAAACAATTAGTTCTTAGAGATTTTTTACGATAATATTAATTTTAAAACTACCTAAGAAAAATTAAACATAGGTTTATGTTTTTAAATAAAAGTACTAGCATAGTTAAAGTATATTTATCAAGTAATACAATTAATACTTAAAAATTACATTTTTAAAATCATTATTTATCTTGTAGTTGATATTTCCGGTGTAACACGATTGAGCATAAAATGTACTGCAATGTTATACATATTATTATATAATCTGTACGAAAAATTATTTTTTCTTATCTTTTACAAACTATATCGCTAACTATATAACTATATATATATATATGTATTAAATAAATTCAAATTTAACGACGTAAATTCCAAACAATAATTTTAACTCGTTTAATATTTCAAATTTATTAATTATTAGCCATTACCAATTTCTACTAGAAATTTTGAGTACTGAAAATAAATGTATAAAAAATATATAATATGTATATTGTATATTGTATATTATATATATATATATATATATTATATATACCTATGATATATATGATATTATAAAATAAATATTCTATGCTCAATCTGGTTGCAAAATTTTAAAAATTGTAATCCATTTTATTCATCCTGTTTATTTATTATTGTTGTAAAATGTCTATATACAATAAATCATAGGTACCTACTTACTAAGATAAAATGTAATGCAATAAAAAAAAAAAAATCGAATAACGAAATTATTAGGCAAAATATGTTTCGTATTGAAAAAATATTACATAAAAACAGTTTTTATCTGCGCGAAAATTGAATATCTATTAAATAAAATATATTATAGAAATATATAATCGTATATATAGTATATAGCATGTATATATTAGATGTTATCAGTGTCGTGCTAACCGTTAGTGGTACTCTAAGGTAACTATGTTTTGCTGCCCCTTATACCATTAGTACAAATATGGGTGTAGGAGGATTGCCCCCTCCTAAAAAAATGATATCCCCAAACACGTATAATATGCATATATACAGTTAATGTGTAGACGCATGGAAAAAATGTATAAACATTTTGAAATATATTAAAACAAATTTAACCTGGAAAATGTATTAAACTAAAGCTATTATATGTATAGGATTTACTGCGGGGGTGCAGGGGATGCATTGCAACCGGGCTTCAAACTTGAAGGTTATTAAAGAGTCAGATTTTGTCATAAAATAGTTTTTTAGCTGCAGCAATAAAGTTTTCTTTAATAGTTCTATTACAGGGAATATCGTGAAATTATGTCTTGAGTACTTATCGAATTAAATTTTTTTATAAAATATCTCTATATCCGTAACAGTTGTTCTTCTTCTCAAAAATATCTCAACACTTTACTCGAAAAACATACAAACGTTAAAAATAATAGTTTTATAACCAATACATTATTTTGTTCATTTGGGGTCTAAAAAAATTGATGCCATTGGATAGGGCAAATTCATTGGTAAATTTATTACACGAATAACACCTATTTATTTGGTAAGAATTTTAGAGAAACTTTAGTCTCGAGATATTAATTTAATGGTAGGTATTTTCAGTATGAACTAATCGCCATTTCAGATTCTAAGCGAAGCGAGGAATATATTGCAAGTTGTACAATGATGTTTCATTTATGTCTGTAAATACTTTTTTGGTGGAAATAGTTGAATAAAATAGTTTTGGAGTAAAGAACGTTTTTGACAGAATATTCGTTCTAGTATTGGTACATTAAAGACGTTATTTTTCGATTTTCTTAGTAATTTTCTTAATTATAAAGGAAAGCTACTACAAATTGCAAATTATTTTAATTTGAAAAATATTATATGAAATGTATAAAATGTATACCAAATATATATATATATATATATACATTATAAAATATACATATTATACATATATTTATATAATAATCTTAATTAAATTTTGTAATAAATGCAATTTATTAGTATCTATTTATGCCTCAATGAATACATTTTACTCGTAGCTTTGTGACTAAAAATTTAAAATTTAATTGCCGTCGTATAATTCGATAAATACCTATATTTAGGCATACTATAGTTTATAAGTATACCTACTCAAAATACCTAGTTAATATTATCTACGTTTCGAAATTCTCGAACCTTCAAGCGTGATATGTATAGATATATTTAGAATAAGATACACTCGCACAGGTATACACAATACACCTACCTATGTAAATTAAAAACCGATTATGTTTTTTTAATCTATTTTACGTTATGTTCGTTAAAATATTCTGGCGTAATATGTAAATGTACCCACTGTTACTGTATTATGATACGTATATAGTTTTGTATTTTCTGGGGAAAGGTTTTTCTTTTTTTTTATCTTGCAGTAAAAATAATAGAGATAAATAAAAATAGTGATTAGGTACTGATTTTTTATTTTTTTTTTTTTTAACTCGAAAACTATATACTATTTTACAATTCAAAAGAATATCCAATACCAACTCAATACGTTATCATATACGATGGAAACTAAGTCGGCATTTATAATAGATATTATTTGACATACCTATCAACTTATCGAAATTGAATATTTCAAAAATGTTTGCATATATAGGTAAATAATTACAATGTATAAATATTTTATCGTCGTATGTATTACTTATAATGGGTATGTTTTGTACACAATATAATGCACATTCTAAAACTATAAAAGATAATAAATTTATCAATTTGTTTATTAATAATATAATATGTTATCATATCTAGAATTTTATATTATGTATATGTACACACCATATATACTTTACTCGCAATAGTTTGGAAAAAATATTTATTGAAATCTTAAGAATGGAAGAAAACTCACAATTCGAACCACGTAAAAACTCTTCCATAACGATCGTGATATTTGAGACTATCGCCTATGTTATTTTATTTCCGTCTGTTACAAAAAGAAATAAACGGTATAGTTTTGAATTCGTATACGTATGGAAACGCGACACTTTTTATGATATGTCTAAATATTTTTAAATACTTTTGAATCGTCGTCGGTTATTTATTATTATTATTATTATTATTATTTTTAGTTGTATAAACGTTAAACTAACAACGTATAGAATTTCTTTAATATTTAGATATAATAATACCTATTGTGTTTTGTAAAATGTACAGTTTTTTAATATTATTTTTTTTTTTTTTTACAGAAATACTATAAAATTTTATATAATAACGACATAAGGACATAAGTTATACGAATATCACGCGTACACCCAAACAATCCAACTAGAAAAAAAAAGCGCATAGAAATGTGTTCGCTGTACATTAAAGTCGATTTATTATAATACGAGCTATATACACTGTTCGCAGGCTCTCCATCCTTAAACTTTTCACATTGTCGTCAAACACTTCCAGTATTGATCACAGGGTTTTTGTATTGTTTTATTTTTATTTTGTCAGGTCATCTTATACGGGTTTTCTACCGTTATCATATAGTTGATAAACGTACATAAATCACGACCGATCATTAACGTAATTTTGTAGTGTTTTGTGTGGAAATCACGAGTATTTAATTGCAAACTGCAGCGCACACGTATGTATTATTATAATATAATATAATACAATATATATAGCTGATAGTTGAAGCAATTTCGGAAATCAATAGGTACCTATATATTATGATATAAGGGTAGAACGCTCATTAATTATGACGATAAAATGGCGGATTTCTCTTTTTAAAAGCTTGATTGATACATCGCACGTATGCTTTTAAAATATTATATTGACGATGCTTTTAGTTGATAAATGGGCCGTTTTACAAAATGACACGAATTAATTATGTCCGTATTATATACACGTACCTTGTCTAAACGAGACAATTATGGATCGAATTCGGTTAAACTTTCGGAAATTCGACAGGTCGAGCTATTAATGATAATGATTAGGGAACGGATTTTATTGTAAATGCATATTTTTATTGGAATGAGATATTTTAAATTTGATAAAAAATGTGTACGATTTAGATCATTCTAATGAAATAAACCCAAATTTGTTTTACATATTTTGGTACAAATATATATTTTTACATATTTAGGAAATAAGTACATACCTATTTTAGTAATTTTTGATTTTTTCATTGATTTTTAACGACGATAAACATTATCTACTATTGAGATCATTTTGACAAAATAAAAAATGTTATTTCAAATTTTGATACTGAATCAGCCGCAGCTATTGAAAAAGTAAATTCACTGATGCGAAATATCAATTTAAAAAAACAACTTGAAATACATTTCTGCAAATTTTTGTTTTTTGATTCAGACAATTAAACAATTGGAAACCAAAAACAAGTCTTTGATAGAAAATATTAGCATTGTAGAAAAAGCTACAGACACATTAGAAAAAACTCAAGGGCACATGGGAGAAATGGTTAAAAAGAAATTTGCCAATATAATTGCAAAAAATTCTGGATTTAAAACTATTAAAATCGTCAGAGATATTTTAATAGGAAAAAATCAACAAAGATCTCTGGACATCGAATTCACTCCTTCTGATATAGTAAATATGAATTACGCCCCTATCACATCTGATGACGTGGAACGGTCTTTTAGTCAATACAAGAGTATTCTTCGACCAAACCGTCGCAATTTTTTATTTGTAAACCTTCAACAATATGTTGTTTCTCATTTCTTTGTTCCGGAATAATATGCATAGTTTTATAATGTACCTACATTATTTGTATTGTTTTATTTAATATTTATATTTATAAAATATATATATATTTTTTTTGTAATTTTCAATACTAATACATTTTTTCGATATTTACATATTTTGAATTTTTTTTTTACATATTTCAATAAAAATAGATACATATTTTGGTTTTTTTATTACAATAAAGTCCGTTCCCTAATTGTGATTAAAAACGTGGAATCGATGACGACGTAACGATACTCATGCAAACACGCCGAGTAGTATTATACAATATATATTTTCATTACGATATCCGAACATCGGCAGTTGAATATCGTAAAACAAAATATTGCCAATGTTGACAACAAATTTGGAAATAATTCATAGTGTTTAATATTATGATTTATTTTCTAACCAAGATAATATAACACGCGTCGACCGTGTGAAATACGCCCATTCGTCAAGTCGTGGATTAAAAAATAATTTCCATTATAAATTATCGATCTTCTGGTCAACACTATATTTCAGAATATATATTAGGACATAAGTACAGAGTGACGCGTTTAATAGTATATTATTGTGCAGCATTAATTCCTTCTCAGATAGGTATACTTTATAAAAATAAACTATATACCTATACCTACCTTATAAAATATCTGTATTACATTTTTACAAAATTAAAAATTTTAAGAACTCGGGGAACACTTTAATTATGGGCGATGTTAAGTAATTATTTTTCACTGAAACAATTTGAATTGTTGTTCATACTGCTTTTTGCAAACTCAATTATCAAGTATATTCTATATATATATATATATACATCTAGATTGAGCGAACAATATAATTTGATTATATAAATAAATTTAAAATAAGTTTTATAACAATAATAAAACTATTACAGGTTCGAGTCATGAGACTGAATTTTTCGGAATTTTCTCTTATAACTTTATAGAAAATCACCCTTATTAAAAATGGATAATCTCACGATATTTAATTTTCTATAGTGGTTATACGTCAAAATAATTTTAATAAAAAAAATAAATAAAAATGTCCTAAAAACGTGTATCTCCCGAAGTATGTTTCACGCACGGAAAAACTATGGTGTAGGTAGCGTCTTAATATTATATAATATGCCCAAATATACATTAGGTATTCGTATTTTGTATCGAATTCTCAACTTTAGTAGGTATACCTTGTCGTTTTTGTACTGCAGAATATTTCGTGATCAATAATACTCTTTTGTAACTACAAAAATAATTCGGACATTTGCCGGGAACAGCCGGTAAAACTTGTGATTAACCGGTATTCAGACTTTGAATCAAAAGTTTATATTATTTGTTAGTGTTTAAAGTTTGAAAAGGGGGAATTAGTGCGTGGACTTGAAAAATTATTCCCGTGTCCCAACCTGCACTTCTTATTTATGATTATTTCAGAAAAATGACCGAAAATTAAAAGTATCGCGGTACCTATATCGTAAAAAACGATTTTTAATTAAAAACTAATAATATCATTGAGATAAGAATGAGTACCTAATAATAATTGGAATGTTTTGCAGTACCTATTATTATCTAAAATTGCCTGGTATATGTGCGTAATTTATTTATACAATATATATACGATGTACCTACTAGTATACAAATTTAAGTGTAAATTAATAAATAATTATCTGTAATCGTTATGAACAATAAATACTATTTAATTTGGGCATTATTAAGACATTTTAACTTTGGATTTTCTTTGCATGTGAATGTCAAATTTTCTTGATAGATCACTGTAAGTATACCTACCGAGTAAGTATACATATATACTATTCGGAATACCTCGTACCTACATAATCATTGTAGTTAAAATCGTACCTACAAGTGATATCAAATTACTTTTTTGGCGATAAATAGACGGAATGTTACTGTGCCGTATCATATTAAATCATACACATTGTAATAATATGACAGTGTGTTTGAAATATGAGAAAATCATTTATAACACCTATATATATATATATATATATACGATTAAAAAGTGAAATGTAATTTGCATGTACACCAGACTATATTATATTGATCATTGCTGCAGTACACGCAATAATAATATAGCATTATAGGCACATTGAAAATAGTCGGCGAACAAGACTGTAATAAGTGGTGGGTGGATTTGGAGTATAACCTCCGAAAAATATTTTTAAAAAATAACATTGAATAAAAAAAACAACCACGTCTATGGTCCAGTTGCATGCGACTTTTAACAGATCAATCAGTAATATCGACATGAAATTAAAATATCGTGAAAGGTTAACAGATTGTGAAATTTGATCATATATTAATATTGACATTTTTCCAACATTCGTAATAACAACGTAGCGGTATAGGTATCTAAAAACTTTAATAATTTATTATAACGTTTGCATTTGCCTTATTGTTAATATTTTTACGCACTGTACTTATGTAATACATACACGCGTAGAACAATAGGTACCCATACCTCTTGTAGTAATCAACAGTTTAAAGGTCTGTTAGTTTTGGAAACATATAAATATGTTTGACATGCGATTTAACAATACTATCGTTATAGTTTAGACGGACTGCAGTTAAAGGTCCAACGGCTGGCTCATTCGTATGCAACCGGGCATATACCTAACTATAATTTAAAATATTTTACGCGTAAACCTATATAATCTATAATATTATGTAATAATACATATTGACGTATTCGGCGGCCAAATAGAAATGTATAGAAATATATAGGACAATAGTATTTAATTAAATTTTTTTTTATGGATTTTTCGATATATTGACGGCAATTGAATAATTTTACCAGAAATGTTTATTTCGCTATTGCCCAGATGGTGTGTATATGAATATTTTTTCGCGTGGGGGAGGGGAATAACTATTATTTTCGTGAACACCGTAGATATTAAGTAGAATTAATTGAGATAACGTTATTTCACACTTTTGCTATATACTTATATACCTGTATATTGTACACAAGATTAAAAATATACCTGCGGTGGCATGTAATATTACGATCGAAAAAAAAAATATTCATTACTCCGTTTACGTCACCACCGATATATGCGTACGTATAGATACGAATACCTGACTATTATATTTAAATCAAGGTTAAAATATGAACGCCATTATTGAAATAATAATTGATATACCTACGTAAACGCGTCGAGATTTCGCCACGCCGATTGTGTAGTGAGTGGATAACATCACCGTACAATTTGACAAGTGAGAACAAATGTCGTTCGCGACATTTGTCCATACATTTGGAGTGATTATATAACAATGTATTAATTATGGAATAAAAAAAAAAAAAAAAAATGTAATTAACGTTATGAAGTAGTGAGTAGTGCGTGTGCAGCGAGACGTTTTTTTTTTTTTCAATATTATAAAAAAATATCAATTGAATTACATATACAATGTGTGTAAAACAAATTATGGAGTAGTTGCTGACCATATTATGTGAACACACAACGTCCCCGGTTGATATGATATGATACCACCGACCGGGTGATGTCAACGATTAACGGAGGAGCTGGGCACAAATGGAAATTCTACTACTGAACACCAAAAGGGCAAACCAATAAGAAATTACGTCAAAAATATGTTCGTTAATATATATGTAAATTCTTATAAAATTGTAAATCTCATGTGAACCAAGCAAGATGAAAATTGTAAATATATATATATGTATATTATCATATACTATGCACTCAAATGGTTATATTTATTCACTGTAAAACAATGCTGAAAATTAAGAAATGTACATTTTAGTTCCATTAACTAAAAAAAAAAAAAAAAAAAAAAAATTGGAATCCCGGAATGGACATATAAAGAAAGAACCAAAATAAGGTGTCGGAAATGTGAAAAAAAAATGTGACTGCGGTGTGTGTTCTCAACCAAACAAATTTAGAACAGTCACCGCAATTATATAATAATATGTGTTTACTACTTATATGTAGACGAAAATATGCCGAAATCACTTCCCACAATAAGTAGTAAGTAGGTTAGGTACATAATAATTAATTAGGCATAATTACTTAGAGTTTGAGATTACCTACACGAGAGATTTGCGATACACTGAGATGGGCGTTATAATCTATATTTGAAAATTAAAGAAAAATTAAAAAATAAAATTATATTATATTATCTTAGTAATAGTATATATAGGTAAGTACTCGTAGATATCTTGTCACTAATATAACAATAAAATTAAAAATAAAACGTTTTTTTTTTTTTTTTTTTTGTATATATTAATTAATTTAAGTAAAGAGTTCGAAAGCGTATCTATACCATTTTGGAATGATCGTGTGGGAGCCAAATATATTGACGTAGTAGTTTCTTTCCACGTGATTTTACGTTATTAATACAATTACGTCATAAAACAAAAACCATTAAAAAATGTTGTTCTTTTTTTGGCTAAAAATATCTGATTTACAATAAGTAAATACGTAGTACCTACAATATTTTCAAGACAAGTTTATGGAAAATAAATTTCTTAAAACTTCTAGTTTTTTTATTTTTAAAACAAAACTGTTTTATGTTATTGCAATCACTCATTTTAGATTAAAATCCGTGGATATATAAAATTATTTCTGTTTTAAAACTATATAGTTTAATGTTTATTAAATAGTATTTGTTTAGTTTTCATAAAATTTTTTTATTTATTTTTATCATATTATGTACATACTTATCATCAATATACTGTAAATTTTAATCTTTTATCGATTATTGATATTTATACAGAATATGGTATAAAACGAGTGTGTTTAAATCAATTTTCAGTATATAATAATATAGTCTAAAATAAATATGTGTACATGTAACATATATAATATAAATAGTATATATTATATACCTACGAGTATATTTTAATACATTTGTCTACAAATATTTGCTTCACATTTATTGGAAAAATCAAAAAATGAATTATGGAAACTACCATCTAGAACGATTTTTTTTGTCAAAAAATCTATTACTCTAAATTGCATTACTTAGACATCACTGGATTAAACTACTTTTTACATTTATGTATTTACATAGCTATTACAATTAAGAAAAAGTTAAACAATAAAATTATAGTAGTTAAAGAAAACAAACCGAAAAATTACGAAAAATAATTTTATATAGATAAAAAATTGAGAATTCACTTAGAATCATTTTTCGAATGCAATGGTTTATTTTCGCTTTAAAATTTATCCGAGGGCTGAAGGGACGATATAGATAAAATTCCACCATCTGTATTTAGAAAGCTTTTTATTTTATTTAATATCATATTATTTTATGGAACTCGAGTTAAAAAGGTCATTAATAATTTTGAGTTTTCTAACTTACAATTGCAAATAATCATTATTATATGTCATATAATTCTATACAATACATCAATATACAGAGTGTCACACAGAGATTTGACTGCAAATGCAGTAACTTTTGTTTTTTAAACATTTTCAAGTTTTTTTTTTTATGTAATTATTACTAGAACTCTGCGCTATATTTACTCTATTTACTCTTCCTATATTTTAGATTTTACTTAATTTTTTTAAAATTAAAAATAAAAATATTTTATTAAAATTTTTTTTTATAGTCAAAGATAGGCATTTTATGAAATAATTTTTAAAAAAATGTTGATGTTCAAAACTATTAATTAGGTTACATCATAAATTTAAAAAAAAATTTTAAATTTGTTAAAATTCAAATTTATTTCTCACTATTTAATATTATAGCGATATAAAAAATGATAATTACCTAATAGTTGATAATAGAGGATTCAATGAATAAAAATATTATAATACAAAAAATGATGTTTCTACATGGAGAAATTAATTTATGTTATTTTTTACTTACGCTAGAGGTTATTTAGTATTTATCAGTAATGAAAATAATTAAAATTTTTGTAAACTTAAAAAAACTGTAGATAATTGTTGACTTAATATTAATAAACAATTCTAACACTAATAATGTTTTTAAAAATCAATTTATAAAATGGTTATTTTAGATTATAAAAAAAAATTAATAAAAAATTTGAATTCTTATTTTAGTTGTAAAATAAAAAAAATCTAAAATTTAATAGTTGTGGCTCAGGGTTCTAGTAATATTATTAGAAAAAAAAAATAATAATAATAAAAAAAAATACTTAAAAATATTATGTTTATTATATTCATATATACGAGTGCATAGCAGGATCTTTTTGGCTCCTTACCTGCCTTCATGGAAAAATAACTATAAAATAAGGAACAGTCAAAAATTAAAAAATTAAAATATTTTTATTACCTTAAAGAAAAAGACATGAACTATAATAAAAATAATGGTACCCTTAGAATTTGTTTGTGGCCATTTTATCGCGAGATATCGATATTTTTAAAATGATGAAAGACGAATGATCGTATATATGTATATATATATATGAATTTAGGAAAAAAAAGCAAAAGAAAAAAAAGCAAGGAAAAAAACGCAACGGAAAAAAAAAGCAACCGGAAAAAAAGCAGAAGAAAAAAATGCAATTTATATATTTACCTGGTACATTATGTTATAAATACTTATAAAATAAGACGGTGACAGTTAAATATTGAAGTACTCAGTTTTTATTATGGGGATTATACAATAATGAAAAAAAAAGCAATTGTATAGTTGTTATTATCATTAACTTAAAAATTATGTTACAAAATAATAATAATAAAAAATATTTAAAATAATAGTAATAAAATTGAATATAAATACAAATTTGCATCATGCTGATCTTGTTTGATGCGCAATAGCGGTTAAAAAATTATTAGAAGGTGACTACATATTATATTTTATTGGGTAGGTATATTATACTACGACTACCTATACACATTAGGACTAATTTCCCAAATAATAAATCAGATATTAACATTGACATTTTCTTTTAACTGCAGCTTCAAATCTAATCTATATATTATAAAATATAGGTTGATATAGTCCTATCCCTGTGGAGGGGCTAAGAATACCTCCACGGTTTCCTCATGCCTGTCGTAGAAGTCGACTAACTGAGGTTGCGTCAGGTCGACAGCCGGCATAAAACTTGTCAAAAAGTATGAGAAGTATTAAAAAGAATATAGGCGAGTTTTCCCATCTCGGATGTTCGCGGGGAAAACAAAATTGCGTACTTGGGTGT
>JAIPRL010010378.1:0-15638 GCA_025469235.1 Pemphigus obesinymphae
CAGTCGTGTGTTTGAGGATAATAATGGCAAGAGTATGTTACGTATTTCAGACTTTAGAGTATGTTTTATTGTTCTGTGTTACTTATACAAGTGGATTAGAAAAATTGACGTATACGACAATAATCTAAAAAATAGGCTTATCAATTCATACATATAATGAATCAGTGATCCGACAACAGGAAGTACGTAAACTAATCTTCTGCTTATTGGTTAAAAACAAAAAATACGGGGTGTTCCAAAAACCTTAAAACCAATGCAAAATTATCGAAAACCACCAATTTTTTTTATAATTATTTATATTTACATTAAATATTAATTATAGTGCGGTAATAACGTGATGAAATTTTCAAATTTTTTTTACCATATTCCAAATATGTATAAAAAAATTCGATGCTTTTATAGCTTATGTACCTCTAAGTATACACTTTTTTGGTAGATAGTCAAGTAGGAGTTTTTGGCTATAGATTTTTTTCGTTTAGTAGTATATTAAATACAAATTCCCAAAAATAATTCAACAATTTTATAAATTGAAAAACAGTATTATTCCGAATTTCTCTGATGGACCAAATTGTTTTTATTATTGTTGAATAAAATTACAATTGAAGGTGTATAATAGATAAAATATAAAGGTGTATAATTTGGGCATTGATTTGACTTTTTTTCTCATAAAAAATGGTTCCTAAACATAACTGACCCCTCTGATTTACAAATCCTGGCTACTCCACTAATAATACCTACTTACTACATAGTTTAAGTTTCAGAACCTATTAATTTTTACATAATATTTAATATTCGTGATTTTTCCCAAGTTCAGAACAACACAATTTATACTACTGAGCACTATTCGAGAAATTTTTTTTATGTCAACATATTAGTAAGTCTTTGCCCTAGTCTAGCAAAAACTGAAATGACGCCACTGTTCTTGACGTATTAAACTGTCTATATTTTTAAATTGTAATGCGATTCCTTGAGACATAGTCATACAACTGCTGACACAATGCCCAATTGCTATATTTTTTCCTGTAGAAAAAATATCACCTTTTATTTCTTCGTAGTCACAATAATTAAAATCTATATGTGCAATATTTGTTAGTAAAAATATTTCATATTCAGTTATTTTATCTATTTAAAAAGTTAATGTAATCGGTTTCTAAAATGTTTGAAGTTTTAATAACTATTCCGTTATCTTTATTATTGGACCATTCTTTTATGAAACTAATATATTTTGACCTGTCGTTAATTTTCAAGTCATTTAGATTAAATATATTATTGTTTTGTCTCCGAGTTCGATTTCCGATTTCCTTTTCTAACCCGGGGTTTAATCGTTTTTTGATTTATTACAACTGTCTGGATTGCTTCTAGTTAAACTAAAATTATATATATATAAAAAAAAATAAAAATACCAAATTCCAATTGAAATGTGAAATTCTGACCAATCCATGAGATTCATAGTAAATGAATAATTTATTGTTATATGATAATATATATATAAAGTATATAAAGTAATATATATATAGTATATATATAGTAATTAATAAATTAGCTACTTTGGGGCTATTTATTTTTCGATGCATTTTCTTGCAATAAAACTTTTTGTCCTAATTTAAAACTTTGATGATCTGCTGTTTTATCATAGTGTTCTTTTGACTTTTGTTTTGCTTCTAACAAATTGCTTCCTGCGAAAGCTTGAACTTCCTAATTTTGACTTTTTATTTGGTATTGATAGTTGGAGTTATTATACTGAGGTTCTGTATTTTGACTTAATCATGATGGAATCACTACTGGATTTCCATAGACTAATTAATTTGGTTGGAATTTTGTGGCTGAATGAATTGTCGAATTATGACAAAACATAGCATACGGAATTTTGGATATCTATAAAATTCCGAAGGTACTCTTCTAGAGTACGATGACTTTTTTTGAGACTTTCGTTACTCTTCAGATGGTATGGTGTGGTTGATGATTGACGTATTTTCAAAAGTTTACACACTTCTTTAAACACATTACTTAGAAATTCGGTACCGCAATCCGTTACTAAACTCTGGGGTAATCCATGTAAGCATACAAATTAGGTGACGAAATTATGAGCCACTGTATTGGCTTCATGATTTTCCATGGGGCACGCCCAAGCAAATTTTGTGAGATCATCTTGCAATGTTAAAATAAAATAATTTCCTTGATGAGATCATGGTAATGGTATCACAATATCAAGAAACATTTGTTCAAAAGCTTTAGATGCTGTTGTAGTAATGGTCATTGGTTCTTTCAAATTTCGTGATCCTGTCTTATTTCGTTCACAAACAGGACATTTCCTGATAAATTCTTTGATTTGTTTTCTTATCCCTTTCCAATTGTATTGGAGATAGAGTCTGTTGAATGTTCGAGACACCTTGACACCTTGGTGTCCTCCAAGAGGGTTTTCATGATATTCTTTGATTATCTGTTATTTTTCTTCGTCTGTCATTTCGTCTTTTATGTACACATGCACTTTAACCATTGAGTTTCTGAAAATATACCGAAACATATTTTGGATAGTTTTCCACTGTAATCCATCTAAACTATATCCTAGTCTAGGACAGTCTAGATTGATTATCTGATTTTCTGTATAAAAATCTTTCAAATTTTGAATGCTGCGAAATATTGCTGGATATGTTGGCTTTTGCCAATAATGTTCTTTGGTAATCAAGTAAAATATTTTATGTTGATCAATTGTGATTTCTGCCATTTCATTCAACAATTTCTTTTGTTGGCGTAACTGCTTCATGTGCCTGAATTTTTTTCTCATTTGAAGGGTGATACCTTTAGACATTTTTCAATCGGCTTAAACACAATGTGCCAAAGAAATATTTGATTCTGTTTCAAAAATGTCCCGGTTATTTCAATAACGTTTGACGTAGGGTGATGTTCTGCATGGAGAAAAATTTGGTAATCATCTTCTTGTTCAAGTTTTTGTTGCTGTCCTAAATTTTCTGTAGATTTAGAAGTTTCTGGAGTTTCAGAAGATTTTGCTTTATGTTCTGATGTGGATGTGACTGTTTTAATTCTGCTTAAAGCGTCTGCATTGGTGTTGCTACTACCTTGTATATAGTGAATTTCATATTCATATTCTTCAAGTTTTAGTCTCCATCTTGTTAGTCTAGATCCTGGATCTTTGATATTGAACAATCAACTTAAAGCTCGATGATATGTGATTATGTTAAGTTTTTGTCCATATAGATATGGTCTGAATTATTTCACTCCCCATATTATGACACATAACTCTTTTTTAGTTGTGTTATAGTTTTGTTCCGCTTTATTGAGAGTTCGAGAAGCGTACGCAATTGGAGAATCTATACCAATTGGGCCTTGGGATAGTACGCACCCAATTGTAAAATTATTTGCGTCGTATGTAAGGTTAAATGTTCTGCTAAAATCTTGGTATTGAAGTAGAGGTTCTTTAATAAGGATTGATTTCAAATTTTCAAATGTTGCTTGACACAGGTTTGACTAGTAAAAAGTAACATCCTTTTTCAACAAAGAAGTGAGTGGTTTTGCAATCTGTCCATACCTTGGTACGAATCGACTATAGTACCCTGATAATCCCAAGAAAGATTTGAATTATTTTGGATTAGTTGGGATTGGATATTCGAGAACACATCTGATTTTATTTGGATCTGCCTTGACTCCTTCATCTGTGATGGCATGCCCTTAGTAATTTACTTCTTTAGACATAAAAGAACATTTAGATGGTTGGAGTTTAAGATTAAAGTTTCTGAGTCATTTAAATACTTCTTTTTGAGTGGTTTTCGATACTACGTGCATATATGATTATGCCATCTAAGTATACGAATGCATTTAACCAATTTAAACCAGTTAATACTGTATTCATAAGACGTTGGAACATCGCTGGCGCCCCATTTAACCAGAATGGAACTCGTGTGAATTCAAAGTGCCCTTTGTCTGTTGAAAATGCTATTTTTTCACGATGATCTGGATGCATTTCTACTTGATGTTATCCTTGAACCAAATCTAAAGTTGTGTAATATTTTGATTTTCCCAATTTGTCGAGAATATCAGTAATGTTCGGTAATGGATAAGCATTTCCAACTGTTAGTTGATTGAGTTTTCGGAAATCTACACAGACACGGTATTTGACTTTACCATCCTGATCAGGTTTCTTGGGTACTACTAGCAAGGGTGCATTCCAAGAACTTTTGCTTGGTACAATGATCCGCTCTTCCTCCAATTTCCGCATCTGTTGATTTATTTCTTGCTTATGACGAAAAGGCAATCGATATGGACGCTCATTATTCGGCTGTGTTGCAGTTGGCGTATTCACCTCATGGTATACGGCTCCTGTGCATATTAGGGCATTACCATCGAGATGGAAAATGTCTGAGTATCCGTCATATATCTGTAGTATCGATTCCTTTTCTTCTTGATTTAAATGTTCCGTGAGTATGGATTCTCTGAGTAGTGCTAATTGCTGACTGCTTCCTTCAGTTTGAGGTTCTGATCTAGTTAAATAACATGATTTTTCTTTAATGAAATTTTCGTTAGACAACTTTTCCAAAGTTGGTTCACTGATACTAATTCTCTGCTCCGAAGAGTTTATTACTGGAATGATTATTTGTTGATCTTGAACTGTAACAATTACATTGCCGCACATGCGATTGTCTGCAATAGTTTGTGAATGAATGTTTAGATTTTAATTGTCTATTATATTTTCTGATCTGATAGCCATACAGGTATTCGTATATCTACAATCTCATGCCCAAAGACCTATCTTTTTACAAATGTTGCACGTCGTGCTTGGTTTTTTCGAATTTATATAACTTGGATTACTATTTCCGTATAATTTCTTGGATTCTCTGGTGGAGGTTTTGATTATTCCTCTTCATGAGAGGATGGCCTTCTCTAATGTGAGAGAATTACGTGCTTTGATAAAGTCCTTCAAATCTCCTAAACCTTCTATGAAGACTTGTATGACTTGTCGATTAATTGTTTTTTCTATTGCCTGTGCTACTTCTAGTAATAGGTCAGTGGTGTCTTGTTCAATTATTAGGTTCTGTAGGGATTCTATCCCCATAGAGTAAGATAGAATATCCTCGTCCTTCCTCTATTTCATTGCATACAATCCTAAGTACAAGTGGTTCGCTAAGGCTCTAAACTCGATTTCAATAATTTTCTTAAATCATCCCATTTCTTGAAAGTTTTATATTTGGTTACCTGTCGAGCTTTTCCTAATACTTTTGTTTGAATTGCCTGCAATAGGTGAGGTACTGCTGCATCCACTACACAGGATACGGCGAATTCGCATTTTTCTAGGAATATTTCTAGAGCTTCTGTATCTTTCCCATCGAAAGATTTTGGTAACATTCAAATTGCATCTTGTAGTCCAATTTGTGTATTTGTGATAGATTCATAACTTCTTGAACTGGCACCTCTTTGTTCTTCCCTTAGCTTTTGAATTTTTTGTACTATTAGTCTATCTAATTCTTGATTTGTATTTGTTGACTCCTTTTGGACATTCTCTCCATTATTCTGATTTTCTTCCATGTTTTGTGAGTAGTTTGAGTGTAATAATCAATCTGTTAATCATTAACAGATTAAAAAGGTTAACGATAAAAAGGTCGGGAAACACTGTGTTAATGGATGGTTATAAATTATAACTTATAATATTCCTCTCCGTCGGCAGACCAATCGAACCTTTGTATTCCGACTGCGGAGGTTTGTTCTGGTTTGTCTTGATGACCTTGATGTTCCGATTTATCTTGAGGTTCGGCATTTTATGTAGATTATTGAGATTCTGGATTTTTTTGTAAATTATTGGGATTCTGGATTTTCTGGAAATTCTCGAGATTCTGGTTTTTATGTAGATTATTGAGATTCTGAATTTTTTGTAAATCCTTGAGATTCTGGATTTTTTGTAAATTCTCGAGATTCTGAATTTTCTGTAGCTTGATCGACTTACTGCGCTAAATGATGTAGGCTTTGGTCCACGCTGTGTAACTCACGTGTTACGTTCGTCAAAAGATTTCTGTAATCTCTATGAAATCTGTTTTCCTAATAAATAAGTTATCTACTGACAAATCTGTTATTAGACGTTCTGAATCTGGATTATTAGGATTTGCAAACCTAACAGGAAAACTTTTTCTAATAGTAGAAGTAGAAGTAGTTATTACAGGAAAACATTGATCACCTATTTCGGGATAATTGTTCTCGTAACCTGAGTGACTCATGAACTCCCTAAAATAGAGCGTCGATTGTCAGACCGACTTTCGATACGGGTATACCGATTCAAATTCTACTATGACGATTTGAAGATGCTTGCGTTTTTTTTTTTCGATCTCCGTGTCTACAGAGATAACAATATTTATCCAATGTAGTCTATATGTGAACGAAATCTTAATAAATGTTTTTATCTTTGCAACTTTTATTATTAGATGTTTATTATATTTTGTACCTACTTAAATAGTACCTACCTACCTATTATAACAGCCTGTGGTAATTTCGCGTTTATTTTTCTCGGACATTCGTAGATATACTGGAGACAATAGTTTAATAAAAAACCGAGACGATAAGTCCGACCGACTGATTCACATAGTGGGTACCTTCACCATTTATGTGTAATACATATTGTGTATAGGTACCTATATTATGAGTCGAAATACTGTACCATCTGTTATCTGAATAGTTTAAATACGAAAAATATCCATCATATTATCATCCGAGTAAATAGTTCGGTGATGTAGAGCATAGATTTTTAGACGAACTTTCGAGTTTCAATACGGGTACACCGTTTCAAATTTCATTATGCCGATTTGATTTTTTTCGTCTTTTTTTTCGATCTCGGCGAGAACGAGTGTTTAATGTTAATCTGATATATATATTCGATATGTGAGCGAAATGCTTATCGTTGCAACTTTCATTATTAAGTATTTATCATTATATTTATTGTATTTGTTAACCTACAACAGAAACGCCAAATTCCGCCGCAAGCAAAATATTTTTAAAATTAATTAATTAACATTATTATTTCCCAAAAATCTTCGGTGACAGATTATTCCGGATCCTTATAAAGTACATAATATGAGGTGTACGAATTACACTAAAAAGTAATTCCACTTACGTTGTGTTTCACTCAAAAAAGTTACACTTACAAGGTGTCATACCCAAATGGGGTTACAAATTTAAGGTTTTGCACTCAAAAGGTGTTGAATTTATAAGTAGTCTCACTTAAAAGAAGTTACACTTACAAGGAGTTGCACCCGGTAGGTGTTGCACTTAAGCTAGTATAATATAAGACGTATTCAAAAGCGTAACCGGCCAGACTTTGTACACAGATAGTGCGACTATACCTACCTATTATATCAACATTTTAGAGAAAATAACATAAAATATTATTGTTAATAAATTTGTTATTAATCAGTAGTATTTTTTGGTTGTGCACCACCTTATATTTCACCCACGAGCCGCTACTGATATATATATATATATATATAAGTATATATATATTATAAAAAACAACATATTATGTAAGTCATATTAATACATATTGTAGAAAATAAAATATAATAAAGAATATGTGCCGAGACTATTATAAGTAATAACTTATTTTGACATAGGTCATCATCAGGCTACAAATGAATAATAAAAAAACAAAAAGTAATACATCAAAATATCAATATATATAATATTATTATTACCATTGGTTACAGTTTACAAGTTTGTATTTTTTTTTTTACAAATAAATTAAATAAAAATTGTCAGTAAAATTCACGGATTAACTTTATCACAAATTTATACAAATTTTTATCCGGCCCGGACTGTCTTTCGACTTTTTTATCATCGAAAAGTTTACTATGATTTACTTCAAATATAGTAAATAGCCTACATTGTATCTCAGAAAAATGATCAATAATAAAACACATAATATTAAACTTAGACATATTAGTTCATATCATAGGTATAAAATATATTAATGAATTTGTTTCACATTATAGTAAAAAATCAACTTTATCTCTGGCCCGCAATCATTTTAAGTTTCAAAAATTGGCCCTCGAGTTACTTTGAGTTGCTCATCCTTGTTATATATAATTAAACCTACTCTGTTTATGGCTTAGTTTTTAATTGTTTTTACATTATTTTTTCGTCGTATTTTTTTTTAAGTAAATAATGAAGAAGTGTACAATCGTGTGTTGTAATTCTTGTAGTTTTCTATGAATGTATCTAAAATATAACTCATAAAATATAAAACTTTTAAAATAATAAAAATTTATGGTGTTTAATAAGGGTTTTAAATTTCGGACATTTTAAATGAAATTTAAAATTATACAAAAGAATACGGTTTTTTAATATTTCTGGAGATATCGGTTAAGAGTACTTATTTATTCAGTGTTTAAATTATAGTAAATATAATATGTGTATAATATGGATTGCCTTTAAGTTTTATATACCGTGTATATTGAAATTTGAAATTTTTGAAATTTATTTCAATACTCTTAAAAATATAATACATATTTATAGTCTATTCTTAACCTTGTTGTATTCTGATTTCTCAATATCAATTTAGTAGGTACTTAATATTACATAATTTATTAAATGTATCATGATAAATGATACATTTATCATTTGATGGTTGACCCCAAATAGTTGGGAGAGAAGGCGAAGGAGAAGAAGAAGATCATGATAAATGATTCGTTGTTAAATTTTCTAAGTTCAGATATATCTTATAATTCTTTTTTAAAAAAAAAATGTAATCATATATTTGAAACATATTTATATTAGATAAACCTGCGTAAATATTAGTCATTAATGTTGAACGAATTAATACATATAGGGTATATTAGAATTATTATAAGACAGCTTTTGGACACTATACATCTCAAGGACATCAGTCATTAGTGCTAATGCTTACCATTTGCCTTGTCTGCACCGTATTATTATTATTTTTGATTCAAATAGACAATGTCCAATTTACAATATAGTAATATTGATAATATTGATAACTTAATATAATATAACAGAAGTAGATAATTATTGGGTAATAATATATATTAAACATCAATTAGAATTAGTAATATAATGAAACTTATGAGATGAAAAAAAAAATGTTTACATTATATAAATAGACGATGTGCAAGGGAGAGTAGACAATATATATTAAAGAATTAATATAACAAAAGAAAAGTGTGTATTTATGCAATTAATACTTAAACATTTCATTAAGAACTTGATAGTTTCCAGAAGATATTAAAATATAAATAGGGCCCTCTAACATGTAATTTTGATAAAAATGGGGAATATAAAATAAATTATTATTGTGAAAGTTATCGATTTTAATTTTAAAATGTATACGGCTTTGCCAAATGAGTCATCAATCTCGTTATTTATCAATTTTAAAATAAATGATCTAAAATAAATATATTTCTACGTGTTTTTAAAGATTCTTAGTATAAAATCGTTAAAATACTTTCATAACCAATGGGAGGGGGGTTTATATTTTACAGTTATAGCATATGACCCAAAGAACTTTATTTTTAACTTATTCAAGTTGATAACTATGGCCAATGCTGGTATATGTTTGAATAAAATAATAACTCTGAGTAGAATTTTATACCTATATTATTTATTAAATATGAACGAAATAGACCAATGTCTGATATAGAATATCAGATTTTTGACTTTTAATATCAATTAATAAAAGTTAAAGGTTTTGTATATTTTAGAATAAGATACAAATTGGAATTTGTCTATGTTTAGTAAAAGGCCACCTGAAGTGCATTATTCATTAAATGCAATTACATTTTTTGTAGGAGTAAATTATCATCCAAGATGAAATTAATTTATACAACATTTAATTTAAAAGAGTAGACATATTATAGGGCTGATCAAACCTATTTCTACGATTTTAAATATATTTAAGCAGTAAAGCAGCTTACATAAATAACAATAAATGATTTTGTTTAAACAAAAACTACAAAGAATAAGAAACATTTTAATAAATACAAGTTAAATTGAAACTATATCTATAAGTTCTAGTTCAGAATAAAAATAATTAAAATCGATTATATTAATAAGTTGAGAATTTTTTCCCACAGAGCAGAATTTTTAAAATGGAATCGAGACCTGGCCCCTTAACAGTTATGTGCATAATTATATGACCACAGATTAAAATAAAATTACTCAATTAATAGATAAAATGATTTCTGTTTTCATACTAAAATAATAACAGTTGAATTTTTGACTTAAGAAATTAACACTATATATAGTCAAAAATCGAAAGTTAGAATGTCAGAGAATTGAAAGTACATCCCTCCTAAAAAAACTATCACTCATGTATCTACAAAAATACAAACTTGAAATATTTTGCACAAACAAGAATAAACATTGTACATACGAATAACACTACCAAAACATGAAAATTCCAAAAATGTGTGTACTGGTATACACCCAGAAACCTCAAAGAAAAATTTGGATATCTTTTCAATAGTAAAAGCACTAATGAAAGTGCACACATTAGCAAAACGAATCACAAACGACAAAAATTAAAGTTCAAATTCTAAGTCGGGGTACAGGGCATGTACCCAGAACCCTATAGAACAACTAGAATTTTAATTTTAATTTTAATAAAATACCTAATAAAATGGCATATGATGACGTGCGTGAAGTTGGCCCTACCATATTATCCAATCAGTTTGAAAATTATACCAATATTTTGCAAGTAATTTGCAAGAATTTGCAAGTCCATTCCCGCAATTTGTAAGTAAATATTAGCCGAGATATCGCTAATTACAGAAAGGTAGGGCCAACTTCACGCAACCCTACCATGTTGCCCTAGAGAGTTGAAAGTGGTGTCAAAATATTCCCCTTAATTTGCAAGAATTCGCAAGTCTATTCCCGCAATTTGCAAGTTGCCCTGAACGGCCCTATGACGCTTGAATGTTCTAAACTCAGCCCTACCATATTGCCCTAGAGAGTTGAAAGTGGTGTCAAAATATTCCCCTTAATTTGCAAGAAATTGCAAATCCATTCCCGAAATTTGCAAGTTGCCCTGAGCGGCCCTATGACGCTTCAAAACTGTATACTCTTGCTCGCCGTATGTCACTCTGTTATCTCTATAAACATAATATATTTTAATAATATACCTATGTATTCAAAGTAGTATTATATATAAATGTATATAATTCATTATAGTCATAAATTGGTATTTTTGTTGGGAATAATAATTAATTTAATAAAATAGAAAATAATTTATAATAATTATTATTATTTATACCTACGCTTATAATTCTCATGAATTTGAAAGATAATTTTGAAAGTTCGCACACCACATCTTCCCCTCTAAAATTAAAAAATGGTTTTAGGCTAAAAATAAGTCTCACCCGTCTACTATAAGTAAATATAAAAATTTTTCAATTTTTTTTTTTTTGCCAATATATATAGTACTTATTTCATATGAATTTTCGAGACTATTTTGGAAATTCGCATGATACCCTTTCTCCTGAAATGGGCGAAGACAACTAACTTTACAACTAAGTGGGGCTCACAGATAAGGTTATAAAAGCCTTCGCGACACCAGCTTGGGCGTATTCTTTATCCATCAGCTCTCGTGAGTACACTGCTCTGCTTTTTAGCACTCGAGGTTGGTTGTGAAGAGGACCAGTTTTCCTTTTTGGGTAAATTTCACGTATGTTTCGAATTAGCCTTACAAGATTTGTTTGTCACGTACGTTGAGCCCTTCTATTCCATATTCATTCTACTCTTATTTGTGCATTTTAGATAATTATTTCATTTGTCTGTTTACATGAGCAAATTTGTTTAATTTATTTCATCTACTTCATTTCCCTAAGTCGCAACCATTCAATTTCATATTTTATTTAATCAATTGATTTCAGTGCTATAGTAATTTTGGTACACCATAGTTCAGAGACTTGACTTGATTACGGGGAATTAACCTTTCTTCTGTATATTGATTCTATCTTTGGATTGGGGGGACCGAATTGCATACACCGCAATTCAGAGATTTTATTTGATTACGGGGACTTAACCGTTCGTCTGTACATTGATTCTATCTTTGAGTTAAGGGAACTTATTCAGGAACGTACGTTTCTGCAATTATATATCGTAAAGTGTATTTTGTATAGGTAGTAGCAATTTATCGTACCCACAACCTCCTTTTATACCTAAGATCCTTATTGTATTCCATTATAAGTGATTCTAGTGTTCAACGTGTTATCTTCAATTCTACACCAAGGTAAGTGTGATTTGACATATAACTAAATATTAGACACCCTTAGATATCCATACATAATCTTTAAGTATTATAATAAAATAATGATTAGCCAGACCCAAATTTCATATTTATTATTCACTCAATTATAATTTCCATTGCATATTTTACTAATTATTTCCAATTTAATCTCTCACTCATTTTAGATTCTGAGCGTAGCGAAGGAGCTAGTGGTTTTACAATGATGTTTATTTATTTATTTATTTTTTTCCCTGTTGTAACAAATTTACTACCAGAAGGAGTGCTCCGATCTATACAAACATACATGATTTCCGGTAGCAAATTTCATCTAGTTGGTACTTTAGAGAGGTCATTTTGCGATTTTCTCAATAGTTTTTTAATGCGTAAAGAAAGACTACCAAGAATTGATGAATAAACGGTAAATTTACGGTTTCGTCAAATCGGGAATTTTCATTTCTTCATAATTTCGAAAACAAAGACTTGAAAATGTTGAAATTTTTATCCAATATTTAATTTAGTAATCTATTAACGATGGTTAAAATTTTTTAAAGTTTTTTGCAATTTTGGGCTATTTATAGACATTTTAGTTTTCAAGGTTTCTAAGTACTAAAAAGGGTAATTTTCGGTTTTTAGGTCTGAAAATTTTATACAGCGTTAAATATACTTTACGCTTACTAAATTCAAAACATCTCAAAAACCCGTAGTCACAATTCTTTTTTATAGTCATTTAAATTTTAAAACTTATTATACAAATAGTGTCAAAAAAAAAAAAAAAACGAAAAACGGCAGACGGCAGCAATGCAGCATACACTTCGTAAATGAATAAAACACAATAAATGTGGATTGATAGTCAGTACCTAGGTAGCTAATAATGATAAGGCATGCTAGAAATTTTCTAAAGGCAGAGAGGAAGATTTGGACACATAAATTATGCATTAATTTAATATATTCTGACAATATATCCATATTATATTTAATACACAGACAATTAACAAATCCATCACTATATTAGTTCTCTATATAAATAATATAATAATATATGTTTAAGGTAATTTTAATATCGTACATAATTACGTTTCAATATGAAAATATGTGATGGCTAAAATTAACTCATAAACAAGTACGTCAATAATATATTTCTTAACGATGGTTCTGTGGCTTGGATAAAGAAAGGTATAAAGGCTATTTTTGTTAATAAAATTAAAATATTTAAACTTGTAAATACCAAAATGTCGCTAAAATATAATTCTCCAAAATATTACCCACTTTTTTAATTTTTAGATACCTACCTACTACAATATAATTGAACAAAATCAGTATTTAGTTATTACTTCATCGATGATTATGAAAACAAAAAACATATATTATGCATACCTAATATACATTTAGTGTTCATATATATATTAATACTACCTATGTAGGTTATTCATATTATAATTATTATAACGTATTCACAACAATAATACCAATTTATTAAAAAAATAAACATGACTTTAATGAATTATATACATTATATAATACAACTTTGAATACATACATATACGTATATTATTAAAATATATTATGTTTAAATGTATTCTTAAAGTTATTGTAAATATGTATTTATGGAAATATAGAGATGACAGAGCGACCATACGGCGAGCAAGAGTATACAATTTTGAAGTGCCATAGGCCCGCTCAGGGCAACTTGCAAATTGCAGGACTTGCAAATTCTTGCATATTAAGAGGAATATTTTGACACCACTTTCAACTCTCTAGGGCAATATGGTAGTGCTGCGTGAAGTTGGCCCTACCTTTCTATAATTAGCGATATCTCGGCTAATATTTACTTGCAAATTGTGGGAATGGACTTGCAAATTCTTGCAAATTACTTGCAAAATATTGGTATAATTTTGAAATTCATTGGATAATATGGTAGGGTTGTTAGTTATATAGTTAGGTAGGTAGTTGGTATATACCAACTTCACGCACATCATATGATGAGTACAATGTAATATGTATATTGTATTTTTCGTGCATACGATAATGTACAATGAACAGTTGCACGAAAAGTACAATACACACAAGATAAATAATTTGAATTTTAAAATTTTAAGCATTTGTGATTTTTATTTTATAGGAATTAAATTTTGAACATTTTATATCGATTATGAACGTATATCGAATAAAACTTTTTTAAATATTTCTGGGGAAGTTGGTCGAAGTACTTATTTATTTAATATAAGTATGGCAAGAGACCGGAGTCTTTTTACACATATTAATAATGTAAAGAAAAAAATAAGATTTTAAGACCTGAAAAAATTTAATATTACGTTAGTCGTGCATTAATTTAACCAAATAAAAAAAAACCTACGGAAAAAAAGTATTTTAGATTCTGAGCGTAGCGAGAGAGCTAGTGGTTTTACAATGATGTTTATCTATTTATTTTTTTTTCTCGGTTGTAACTAATTTACTACCAGAAGGAGTGCTCCGATATATATCAGCTTACATGGTTACCGGTAGTAAATTTCATCTAGTTGGTACTTTAGAAAGGTCATTTTGCGATTTTCTCAATAGTTTTTTAATGCGTAAGGAAAGACTACCAAGAATTGATGAAAAAACAGTAAATTTACGGTTTCGTCAAATCGGGAAATTTCATTTCTTCATAATTTCGAAAATAAAGACTTGAAAATCTTGAAATTTTTATCCAATATTTAATTTAGTAATCTATTAACGATGGTTAAGATTTTTTTTAAATTTTTTGCAATTTTGGGCTATTTATAGACATTTTAGTTTTCAATGTTTCTAAGTACTAAAAAGGGTAATTTTTGGTTTTTAGGTCTGAAAATTTTATACAGCGTTAAATATACGTTACGCTTACTAAATTCAAAACATCTCAAAAACCCGTAGTCACAATTCTTTTTTATAGTCATTTAAATTTTTTCGACAAAATTATCAATTTTGAGGTATTTAAGTCCAAATAGTTGATAAAATGAGATTTTAAGACCGGAAAAAATTTAATATAACGTTAGTTGTGCATTAATTTAACAAAATAAAAAAAAACCTACGGAAAAAAAGTATTTTAGATTCTGAGCGTAGCGAGGCAGCTAGTGGTTTTACAATGATGTTTATTTTTTTATTTTTTTTTTTTAAGTCTGTGCGCATCTCTATAGTAACTTTGCACCTATGAAGTCGATGCATTTTCCAGCTATATTTTATTTAAAAAAGGCGGGAATATTATAATATATAACTACAGTAATTTTGTGATTACCACATTTATAATTGTCAGATATTATTTTGATCATAATATACACAGGTATAATATATTGTTTATACTTATTCAGAATATTTTTGGAAGTTTATAACTTGTATAAAGTGTGCTAATTGCTAAATATAAACTAGACTAATTTCGGATAGCTAGATC
>JAIPRL010010379.1:0-15638 GCA_025469235.1 Pemphigus obesinymphae
CGGGTTTAACACAGTTTTCATTTTGCCGGGTTAGGAATACGTGGTCAAAAAACGGTTTAAATTTTTTCCGGGTTCCGGGTACGGGTTTAAAAAACGTGTATCACTTTTTCCGGGTTACGGGTTTCGGTTTTAACACGGTTTTAATATTTTGCGGGTTACACGGGTTTTCACCCCGGGTTCAAACCCGTTTTGACTCCCTGATAAAATTCGATTTTAAGCTACCCAAAAAAATGACTTTTAGTATGTTATATACATTAGTGTACAACACATTTTGCCATCGGTTTAAGCTCGTTCTGGATGTTATTAAATGTGCTGCGGTGATTCAAAAAGTTTCCTTCCTTAGCCGTGCCTGTAATCGTATACAGAGCATTTATGTAGGTACCTACAATTCCGATTAAATTTGTACTACTGGAGCGTAGCTGGTTAAACATGAGTTCAAAAATTGTGGACCGTCTCGAGAGGTACTTTGTGCTGTTAAGGAAACGGTATAAAAAAAAAAAAAAATAGGTCGATGACCTTTTTTTTTTTTTGCTTATTACTAATTAATTGTCCCTTCCGTTAAGGACCTATGCATCTGCCGTGGTACGTATATAATATAATATATCTGCTTTTGTAGACAATGAAAACGAATTTATTTTATCTACATATATATTATTATTGTATTGTTATTAAATTTTAATCACAATAAAATAAGAAATATGTTTTTATTCTCATTTGAATCAATTTCCGTCATCAAAACAAATTACACTTATTAAATTATTACTATTTATTATTAAATTACCACACGATAATCACTGTATATACGATGGTGACCGTCGACGATATTGACCAAAAAAAAAAAATAAGAGAGGTACCCGTGTACTTATGTAGTTGACTTTTTTTTAATAACACCGAACTTTCGAGAATTAGTAAGAAATTTATTTACCTATGTCCCATATAATCCATAGACGATAATATTTTCCGATAATACAACAATAGAATATTGATGATTGCATTACGAGACATCTGGAGATTCGGTGTGAAATTGTAAATAGTGCACTTATACCGAGTAAAAAAATTTAATAAATAATATATTTAATTTATTCATTTTTATTTGATGTAAAAACAAGATTTGCAAGAGTATTGTTCTTGCATAAAGTTTTTATTTTAGTCTTGCTACGTAATAATAAAATCTGCAAAAAATGCAAGTCCAAGATCAAGACCGAATTTACCCATCACTAAATCCCTATCAAACTCCTTTAAATTATGTTTTCCGTATACTTAAAATAAATTATACATTAAAATGAAGATATTTTGAACTATGTACAAAATAATCAAATAGGCACTCTATATATAGTTAAATTCGAAAAATGTTTCCGTAATACCGGTCCAACCGCGGCTTTGGATATGGTAGTATCCACTCTGGAAAATAGTCGAGTACAATTTGTGTGGTATTTTAAAATTTCAAACGACCCCGTCAATTCCGTCATTGTATTAAATTGTTTTTTTTTTTTTTTTTTCATTATTACACACTTATATTATATACGGTGCATATAATTATCTTATTATTACACGTCGCCGTGAAATTCTTGTTCTATCAGAGTGATAAAACCGTGTCCGGAGCGGCACACAGACTACAACATATTATATTGATACGATGACATCCCCGGGCGTGAAAATCGGTTTCATTAAAAAAAAAAAAAAAAAAAAAAAAAAAAAACCACTATTACCACAATCGCTCGAGTACAAGAACCCATCCCTCCACCCCAAGCCCGCATACACGTGCGTGAAAAATTATGTAGTTAAACACGATGACTTCGGAAAGGGTATGACGGCGTCGTCGGCGGTATCGCGAGCGTGACCCTTGAAGTGGCTTCTAGCGGGCATTAATTCTTATCGAGTGCATAGATCCATTAGCGTCGTACAATAAGAGTAAATCACGTGTTGAGCACGAAAAACGTTTTACAATGTACATATTATATTCGTGTCCTAAGTTATAATATAATATTGGTCAACGCGGAATATTATGTGGTAAAAAAAAAAAAAAAAACGCCCCAGAAAGTGAAATTGTTTTTGAAAAATAAATACTGACAAACAACTGTATAATGAAAATATAATAACGTCGAGGACACACGCGCATGAGGGTAGCGCACAATAAGTGGCGTAAGCGGGCGCAGTAGGACGAAATATTATGAAAAATGACGTCGGCGCGACATGCGCGCCAGACCCCGGACAGCCCTTATTCGTATTACTATTATCATCATCATCATATTATTATTATTATTATTATTATTATTTACATATTATTATCTCAAGTGGTACACTATCGTCGAATATAGTGATAGACAGACACCATTGTTATTATCATCGTTTCTAAACGAGCTGACAACATAATAATCGCGCGGGACCAGTCGCATCCTCGTGTATATAATGTGTGTGTGTGTGTGTGTACGCGTATTTACAGGTATTGTGGTATACACTGTACCGTATGTGTATATCCGTGTTTGTGTGTGTGTGTGTGTGTGTGTTCGTGATATGATTATAATAGTAAGTTTAAGCCTAAGGGTAAACGCAGGTGGAGTGCGTTTGGAAACGTTTTTTCCCCTTTTCACTCTGACGCACAACGTACGAGATTTACACACAATCGTATACACATTCACGTTTCGTACGTATATACTACGATATAAGCCGTTCTCTGACGAAATTCCCAGTGTTTTTTTTTATTTTTTTTTTTTTTATGTTTTTGTGTACGAGTCTTAAAATTTGGGTATAGACGAGGTAGAACAGTGCACTATATATATATATACTTATATACCATATATATATATATATATATATATATATTTACCATATATAACATATATATATATATATAATATGCGTATCACATATACTCAAAATATTTTCAATCACATTACAGCCGTGTATATACTTATTTTGTAGCTGTGGTACGTCACGCAGTATATTTTTTGAACCCCATATATGCGTAAAACAACGAACTCGGCTTACTTTTGAACCATTTCTATTTAACTCGAACTTGCCGTTTTGTAGACGACCAGGTTTCTCCGTTACAGATGACGAATCGTGTTCAAAGTGTAAAACTAATATTTTGGCCGCGAAACACGGTTTAATTTAATCGTATTTAAATATGTTCAGTAAATAGTAATCACGAATCGCTATATAGAACGTATAGAATATACCACATATTCGTGTAAAAAACCACTAGGTACCTATATTATGTGATTGCTCTGACGTGTTTTCTGACAATAATTTCATGGACCGTGATCAATTATTATCACGAAACTTTACCAATAATTATTATTTTATACTACTTTTATTAACTACTGGTTATAATACGTGACTGACGTATAGCGTCACGTGTTAAACGTCGTACGACAAAAACGCATAGGCGCCAAGTTTTAAGAAATTTAACGGGCGCCCATCAGGGGTGTGATGTGGTGAAGGAAATATATTGGATTCCCGAACCAAAGATTACCTATGTACCGATATACGTACCACGATTTTTGATATCAGAAATCGTGATTTGAACCGAAATTTTGTACTACAGATACCTTTATAGATAATATTATCTATGGATCCAGTAACTATAGTGGAGGTTATACACCGAAATTGATCAAAATAAAGTATATTTTCATGTTAAAATTTTTGGAACTTAAAAATTATTTCAAAAGTATCGTTACTGTAAAATAATTAATGTAAATTTAAATAAAAATCTTCAATACCTATTTCTAACGAGTGCTCGAGCCCCCGGGCACCCATGTACTTGGCGCCTATGGACAAAATGTATTAAAATTATCGAGTAATTCCGAGACCATCAGCCATAACTCATATGGTATCTAATGCAATTTTCCATATTTCAGCTAAATATCTATGTAGAATTACCTACTTAATGATTTAACCATTCATACAGAATTCAAGTGTTTCACAAATTATCAGATTATTATTACCATTATCGAAAGGTCATAAGCTTAGGTTAGCATTCTGACATGAATCATTGAATAATATGTCGAACATTAAAATGCGTGTGCATGGGAAAATATTAACACGCGTGTCTTCTAATGGACATATTTTGAAAGAATTATTTTGAAAAATAATATTGTTTTGTATATTTTATTTTTGTTTAAATAAATGTGGTTCAAGATCGTGTAATTTATGGCGGTTCAAAAACCGTCCGTTATCAATGGTAAACCCTGTACAGAACACGCTATACATATCTTATATTGTATTTATGTACTTACCGCATGCGTACGTAACATACGTGGTAGAAAATGAATTCAAATCCGTTGAGCTGTTTGGCCGCGTAATTTTATACAGACACTTTTACATAAAATATGTATTACAAAATACAACCCAAATGCATTTTTTCTTTTCTAAAACACAATCCGGAAGCGGTATGAGTTTGTTAAGAGGATTTGGTCTCATATATGATGCAATGTCCGCCACCACCACTAAACTCGGGATTTCAGCCCGGGACGGATTTCGATTTTGTTTAAAAAAGTCTTTTTTTTTTAATAAATATAATCTATCATCTGGTGTAAAAGACGAAAATATTTTGTCTTGCAGTGTAGTATATTATTTTCCCGATGACAATTTTTTTTTTAAAAAATGTACATGGTAGTACGTTTATTATTCAATTTTATAATGGGGACCTATATCCATAATAATAATATTATATTTATTTTGATATTCGTGGTACTTGTTGCATCTACGGCATAGGTATATACATATATACCTAGTATAACTGTAAACGACGGCTACCACACACGTAGTTATGGTATGCTCGATGAGTTTTTTTGGTTACGCTAATTAATAATAATAATAATAGCCTTCTAGCTTAAGTCTCCTCCTCCGAAGCCAACATCAGTAAAACAATTTACCGAAATACTATATATATTATATTATGTATAAGTATATCATTTGATTCGGTCGAATTAAAAAGTGGTTTATTTTTTGCCGTGTCCAATTGAAAATTATCACCGTCGTTTTCAACGCGCGTATACAGCGTAGATGTCTTATATTTTACGGCATATATACGTACATGTGATACGATTAAAATAATACTGTATATATATATATGTCAGTATAGTATATACTTTCTATATATTATACATACCTTATATATAAATCATGAACCGTTTGATTTATGAACAAACCCATTATATAAGACGCCACTTTAGGTGCTCTAATGAACGGTGCACGACATACAATTATATATCGTTTAACACTTTAAATGTCCGTTTGCTTCTATATATATATATATATATACACTGATCTATATATAATACAAGTACGTATAATATTTGATGCGGATTTTGACTTAATTTGTATTATTATTGTTGTTGTTACGAGTTTTGAATCGCCTACTGTCTAATCGACTATATAGCTATATATTCATCCCAACAGATATTTCAGTTTATAATGCACTATATTCCCATATATACCGCTTACAACTGCTCAAACTATTGTATTCATATATATATATACGTATATATTGAACACAATATATATATATATACAACGCATAAACCGAACAGTTAGTATATTGTTATGTATTGGAGTATTATTATATATACTGCAGTGGCACGTAACTATATAGGACCATTTTGTGGGAGCTGATATGGATATTATTTGTCGCATACAAGGAGTAAAATGAAAAAAAATTTTTTACAAATACCTATATCTCATAAATGACGACGATATTTCCAGTTTTCTGGATATTCTGTCCGCGGGTTTGTCAATAACGTCTTCTATATATACATTCAATGTCTATTCATTGGCACGGCGATGATATATCAAGTCTATAACCTAAAACAAAAATACGAAACCCACAAGTCATAGTTATACATTTATTTAGTTGAACGATGAAATCTAAAACTTTAAATCAGATTACATATTTCTGACATAGTATTATGGAAACAAGCTTTAATACGTACGTTTTAAACGGGAAAATTTTCGTTCAGGATTGGGCGTTGATGCAGCTAAGGAAGTGTACACAAAATCTCGTGAAGAAAATGTATGCTAGGATATAAATCTTTGGTGCACAAAAAAAGTG
The DNA here is from genome assembly GCA_025469235.1 of Pemphigus obesinymphae. NCBI lineage: Eukaryota > Metazoa > Arthropoda > Insecta > Hemiptera > Aphididae > Pemphigus > Pemphigus obesinymphae. Next base: position 6,053 of record JAIPRL010010379.1, read on the forward strand.
CATCTAGTGCAGTCTTTATATTTGAATTATTTAAATTATTAGTCGATATTTTTTGCTCTACATTTGTACTTGAATTAATGTGATATGATTGTTGATCTCTGCAGGTGAGTAAAATTCAATACATTTCTGAAACTCATCAGTTTCTCCGGGAGTTAGTTTTGAAGTTTTCGAATTATTAAAAAGGCATTTAAATCCAAAGAAAATTGAAATTATCTACCAAACTTAACTACAGTCCAAAAAAATAGTTTACCTAAATATATCTAATAAGTAATATTTAAAAATTATGTTACAAATAGTTTAATTGAAGTTTGTAAATATTACATATCTTCAATACTGATTTATGGTTTCTAAATTGATCCTGTAGTTTGCTTAAAAAGCTGATATGAAAACTGTTATTTTATAATAATAAATGTAAATATATAATCATTAAGTTGTTTTAGTGAATTTAGCCATGCAATTAAAGTAGAGTAACCAATATTCTTATTTGGATATAGTTGATTCACATTTGTTTTCTATTTCTACTTTTTTTTCTTTTGGAATTACTACACAGAATCACTGAGAAGTAGTTTTTATTGTTTTATGTTGACGAAATTATTCACAAAAATTCAAAACATCAACCAAACAAATGAAAAATTTGAAATCCTCAAAATTGGTATGCAATCACAGATCGTACACCCTGATTATACCTTATCAGAGTATCACAAAATTACAACAATGTCACAGAATAATATATCATATTATATTATCAGATTTCACTGGATTATCTCGAATAGATGAATAGAGAAACTATCAATTTTATCACAATGTGTCTTAACTATAATTTACTTACATCGTAATCTGTATTATATATTTATATTATACATTATCTACAGAGAAAACACGTGACTAAAAACTTACAGGAAATATTGTTTAAATTAATTTTTATATCAATAATATGAAGGTATAGGGGGGTGATATAGCGACAAATGTATTTTTTCGTCTTTTGTGATATAAAGTACTGATTTAAAATAAATAAACACACATTATTTAGGTAAGTACGTATAATAATATCCGCTGACGATAGTAATTCATTTTAATAAACGCAGTGGAATTTGTTTTTTTTTTTTTAATAACACGAAAGTGCTATTCAACGGGTTAAATATCAATTTTTAACGGTGTGCGCTAAAAAAAACTGTTATCTTATCATTATGTTTAAATCTTGTATCTTTTTTCTTAAAAAAAGAAGTATAATACGTTGCAAAAACGTCGAATAAAATAATAATAAAGGACTGACTACTGCAACAATTATACAATAAGTTTATTTTCTTATGTTTAGAAGTTTTGACCGTTTTTAATAGAGCTACAATATCTGCATTATTTTATTATTTCTATATGGTGTCAGAAGGTTAACATGTATTATATAGGTTAGGTTAATACTCGTATAATTTTTGTTTACTCAGATATTGAGTAATGGACTTGCTGTCTGGGTTAATATTTTAAACAAACAAGTCTGGACTTCAAAATATTACCACGTAAAACAAACGGTGAAATGTAATTCTAGATAAACATAAATGTGTGCGAGATAATTATAGTTTTGTTTGAACATAATATAAGTATAAACTGAAAATGAAATCATATTTCGTTAAAAATAAACAGATCTAATATAACCAGTCTAGTTCATCTGCGCCCTCGGTGACGTCACACGTTTAACCAAATCAGGGGTTCAAAAGTATTAATTGAACAATATGTGATAACTACAATTTGTGACTTATATATTAGAATGGATATTATTGGGTAACCAGTATTTTGCAGGGAGTATAACCTCAAAAAAAGTATATAGGCAACATATCTGTACTTCCACAATTTTAATAACCCCCACAAAATTAAAAATGTAACGGTCGCCATAAGGGCGCAGATGAACTGGACGGGTTGTTATACCTACTTATGACCATATCACAATTTATTTACTATGTATTCGCTTACTTAGAAAAATAGGTTTAATTGCGATATTATGAATTGTTCAAGAATATATTGAGTTTTTAAGATTAAATTTACAATATATTTTGTTTGGTATAAAAAAATATCGGTATAGGTACATATAATTTTCTGTATTTTATTCATCAATCACTTGAAGAAATTTTCCTTATAGATTAAAATAGGAGTCTTATAAATAATATAAATATTATAAGACAGTATAAAAATGTTGATTTAAAAAAAGGAATGTATTATATTCTATTCCAGAGCATAAATTAAAATGTATATTATGGCTATATTACGAGTAAGTATATAGTTTATTATTAATTATGGATTATGGATTATACTCGGTATATTTTTTAAATAGTACCTAACATAAAAAATATCAAACGAGTGAAATATATTGTAATCGTTTCAATAAATATTTATGTGCAAGTTTTTAATAAAAAGCATTTGATATTGTAGCTGTGAGTCTAGGACATTTCGGCGTGAAGTATATTTTTGCGTTATTACTATATTTCACTGTTTCAGTTAGTACTAATTATTTAATTTTCCTAACAGTTTATTTTGAATATTGATTAATAAATAATAATAATAATAATAATAATAACGTTTAAAATTTAAATTTATATCAAATACCTACTTTTCAATATCTATTTTACGAAAAAAAAAAAAAAAGGTAAAATAAAACTACTGTTAAATGCAACACATAATAATTTAAATGTCTTTTGAATCCGACATTTGAGTGCTTTACAGGTATCTTTGTGACGACATCACCAAAAATGTTTTGATTTATCGCTATTACACGCGTCAAAAATATTATACTATGTCCCTCGTGGACAAAAATGTCCCGATCGCGAAAAGTTTCCATATAGTAACTATAGTGTGCAGTATACTGACAGTACGCGATTACTAACTATTAGTATACCACATACGTATCTACTCGATAAATATATTGATAATATATATACTAATTACCCACATTGATCAAATTATATATAGGTTATATATATAATATATATATATACCCAAGCCTAACGTTTTAAGCCCAAGCCCGTCCAAAATTAAATTATAAAAATTACCCGGCCCAGTCCGAGTAAGTGAAATATTTTGCCCGGCTCGGTTAGGTTAATATACAATTGTTAATGTACAATTAGTCGGTAAAATGAGATCATTCATATTGTATTACCTAGATAGTAATAACACTGAACCAAATATATCTGTGATTTCAATAAAAATATAGATTAATTTAATAATAATATTCTTGTTAATATACGTCCAATAAAATGTTTGTTGACTTGGAAACAAAATATTTGTTAATTTAACAGTAAAATAACAAAACGTGTTATTGGTTTAACAATATCTTTTACCAATGTCTTGGGTAAAATTGTCCAATTGAATACAATTTTATTTGAATTAACAAATATTTTGTTAATTCAATTATATAAATATTTTGTGTTCGTTTCTTTCTTTCCTTTTCATAGAACAATTATCCATTTGTTAATCAAAATAGTCAATTTAAACGGAATATTTTCTGAATTTAATAACATATTTTATTATAATAATAAAATCTGTATTAATTTTACAAATTATTTTAATTAAAAAATAACTTATATATTTTGTAAAGTTTACAAAATTAATTTGTCATTGTAAACGCATTTTTTTATTAATTTAACAATATATACATTAAAATAATACAAATTGTGTTATTTCAACAAATATTCGTTTGTTAAAATTTAATTATTGTATATTATTAATTCTACAAATGATATTTGGTTCAGTGAAGTGTGTGTAATAAGTATAATTTGTTATTAATTAATGATGCAAATTCAATAAGTATCATATAATAAAAGAAAATGGCTATATGTCATCTAATAAATGAAAGTATAAATTATAAATTATAATATATTATAATTTATAATTTTTAAAATATTAATAACAATATATATTCATCATGAATCTAATATATTATATTGTCTATTATTGAATGTCTATTATTATTAATATACAATAATAATTGATAAGGACCGCGCTCCCAGCACAAGCATAGCGTATAGGGGATGCTGCAATTTAAACAAATAATTTATTTTTAATAATGTAAAGATATTCTATTATTGCAATAAAGTTTATTATTAATTAGACAGTTAATAGTAATCTTAACTATAACTATTTATACTTAAAAATGTAATATTTATAATTAATTGAATAAAATGATTAAATTAAATGGTTCGTTGTTGGTACGCGCTGAAGATGACAACTTAGTTGTTGAAAACGTATACGCAAAATAAAAGTGTATAATCTTGTGACTTTGGGGTATATAATATAATAATTATAAATAGTCACAAATACTCATATACTTATATTAATATCAAAATTAATTTTATTTAATTTAATTTTTTTTAATTGTCATCATTATTAATCGTATAACCAATTTTTTATCGGTGGAAAACGGACAATGGAGGAATTAAAAATGTCCTATACGGCGAAACGGCCACGCCGAAATGTCCGGTTCCGCGTAGCCGACGTGTTTGCGAATAGGTATATTCGAAAATAGATTTTTCGAAAAAAAAAAAAAAAAAAAAAACGTATTTTAAAAAATCCTCACTTGGACCGAAATTCCATTCGCAGAAACTTTATAAAACGCCCCGTGTCGGTTTATTACGGTATACGAGCGTACATATTTACACGGTCCACGCGTATTATGAATACTAAAATATTATTATTAACGTTTTTTTTTCAAAATATTTTCTCATAAACACGGAATTTTACTCTGTGGATCGTGTGTGTGTTTTAGTAACTATATACAGACTGTATAATACAGACATATTGTGCGCGATCGCGGAGGAGGTATGTACCTACCTATATAATTTTCTCGACTCGCCGCATAATTAGCGCATTACATATTATAATAATGATATGATATTATGATGTCGATAACGTGTGATTATCACCGTCATTACATCCGAAAAATCAAACATCGATGATAACCATATTAATCGCGGTGACCGTATTATCATGCACATAGCACATTTCTGTATAGATAACTGGACACTAGCACGTTATATCGATTATGTCGAGACAGACCGGTGTAGTACAACATACTCGTATATATTGGACATATATATTTTGACCGTTATCCCGGCCCGATTTCGGGTGATTCACCACATCGTATAATAATAATAATAATAATAATAAAAGTATGCTCATAATCTCATATGCGACCGCACACACGTCGTATGGCAATATCGTTTCTTCATTACACACACACACACACATACATAAATATATACAGATAACCGTACAGAAATTTACACACACGTACACACTTCACCCCCTTTTTCGAAAAGAAAACGACGCGATTGTCGTCCCCTTTTTTTTCCTTTTTTTTTTGTAGTCGTTCTCTGGCAACGGAGAATGATTATTATTATTATTATTATTATCATTATTGCCCGCAAAGCTGTCACCGTCGGTTTCTCTCTTCCACACCGTCTCTCCCTCTTATATGTATGTATGTACGTCCTCCCTTAATATTCTTCGATTAATACGGAAGGTGCATGAATCACCTACTTCGGATCAGTCATCGTTTTGCTCGGGCCCTGGCAGCAGCAACAGGAGAGCGCCGCTGCGACAAAAGAATACGACCGTGTGGGGTCCTCGGGCGGCCGGCCGGAGGGTCGTCTCGCGCCCGCGAAAATGGAGATTACTACGCGCGACCGCCGGGGCGGACGGGCCCGAAACTTTCGTAATATTCTAACGCGCGCCGATATTATTACTGTAGTTCCCCGTGTATATTATCATATAGATTACATCTCTGTACTATATTTATAATACACGTACTCTGCCAGGCGGCAAGCCGAGTCCGCGTACGTCCCGAGAGATCCGGCGACGACGAGGATTTTTCATTTTTATTTTTTTATAATGATAAAAAAAAAAAAAAAAAAAATCGTGTAAAGGAGAAAATACACATTTCTTTTTTTTTGGTATACATAACTGTATATATTATATAAAGATCCGATGTTATATATTTCGTGTATATATAGGTATGTATAGGTACTGCAGGTACAATACAATAATATAGCCGCGTAATATATACACCTCGGAAGACGTTTTTTAAATTAGAATTTATTTTTTTATTTTTTTTTTTTTAATAGTTTTCTCCGCCCCGTACACTTTGGCGATACAAATAATATACGATTCGTGCGTGTACGCGTGGGTGTAATTCAAAATGCAATTAATAAACGCAGTGCCGTCGCGGCGAGAACCCTGCACGGCCCGACGCGCGCCCGGCTACAAACAATGCAATTAAAAAATTCCGGTTTCGCACTCCTTTTTACGTTTTCTCTTAATTGTACGGTTTTTATAATACACCCGTTATAATGTCTCCTCGCTTTTTGACCGATTTCTAACACTTGTATATACATACTGCAGCAGAAGGATGTCCCGGGATTTAACGGCCAAATTTCGCCAATAAACACGCCGAGGCGTACCGAAAAAGTTTCTATGATATATTATATATTATATATATATTTTTTTAACCAAATATCTCCGAAATCAGCACCGGATAAGAAAGTCACTGGCCCACTGAGTTTTAGGAGATTTCTACGGACCAAAAAAAAAAGGTTTTCGACTTTTTTCAAAAATATTTTAATGAACTGTAGTAACCGGCTAATAAGAATCTTCATCATTTCCCTTTTGCCTCTTATATTATTATGGCATGCATTACTCAATCGGCCCAAATATCGCGTGACCCACCAAAATTTTCTCGGTAGCTCGCCAAGCTAAATGCTAATCCTTATAGTGGCTCCAAGCTCCTCCTGAAATTCACACATTCTATATGAATGTTGAAAAATCCATTTTGTGTTTTTTCGAAATCTTTCACTTTCACGAGTGCTTTTATGCTGTAGCTTATTTTTGATTTTATTGCAAATTTTGGTTTTACTACGACATTTGTCGATGACCTTCATTATCTATATTTCTCATGAAGAAAAGAGGCGATTCAAGTTAATCAACTTTATTTTATGTATTACAAATAAAATCATTCTATGATCAATAGACATACCTATAGCTAATAACATAGAAATTTATTTTAAATTGAAAATTCTTGTAGTATGATACAATTTTCATACAAATTAATATAAAAGGAATTCAACATACACATCACATTTTTTACTAAGTATAGAAAAGATTATTTTTTGAGTAGAGATTGATCAACTCAAAATATCCCTATGAAAATGTGATATAACACCATTATGGTGTTTTAATTTTCAATAACTTAGTTTTTGGCTAACCGGAATATCATCGCGAAATCAATAAAAGTCACATGATATTTTATTAAAAAATGGAGTTTAATAAATTAATACAAATACAAATGTAAGATATTTTTTTAAGCTTTATAAGAGAACTATATATACCTACTATATAGTTAGCTAATTATTTTTGCCATTAACTAATTAACGTTATACATTTTATAAATTTTTATTGTAATAACTTATCTTTGTACGGTTCATTTTAATTCTCATCCATTTAAGCTAATAGATGACTATCTCGTGGATTTGATATACCTATACATTTTAATAAAAATTAATTTATACATATATTAATTTAAATTGAAATACACATGGAAGGTATTTTAAACCCTTCAACGGGTTACTATATTGTACTACTAATAAGTAATAATAATATAAGTATGTACGAGTATTAATATTATGTATTAATATTTAATACATTATATTTATATTTTTTTTACAATATTATTTGTTTTTAATAATCGTTTTCATTTTCTATAAAAATCGATATTCGAAACTGAATTAATATTAAAGTTAATATTGTATAACTTTAAACTTAACAACTTAACGTGTTAAAATTAGTCTGTGTTAACTGTTTATTTTAACTGTGACTGTAACTGATAAAGCTCGAGTTAATTTAACTTCACTCAGAGGCGGATACAGAGGTCCTGGACGGAAGAGGGGGTAAAATTTCCCCCATCGCTCCTCACCTGTATCCGCCCTTGACTTAACTCGATTTATTTGATTTTCGAATTCATTCGCCCATACTCGATTTTTGAGGCTGCTGAGCAGAGCCGTAGCAAGGGCTAGGCTAAACTGGCCCCGGCCAAAGGAGCAATAGAAAAGGGGGTGCAAATATCGAAATTCAGTAATATCTATGCCTAAATTTCTATGATTGGGGGGGGGACGAAAATTCGACAGGCAAAATCTTGTAAAAATTTTCGCTTATTGACTAGATGTTTAAGGAATGAGGGCGCAACTGCAAAAAATGGATGACTTTTTTTTCCTTATTAGTAATTTAGGGGGGCGGAAATTCAGTTCTTAGCCTAGGGCGCGATGGAGTCTTGGTACGGCTCTGCCGCTGAGATATTGAGTTTGAACAATGAACGTCCGATTTGGATGAAATACAAAAGTACACGGGCTTATGATTGCACGGGGCAGCGTGCATTTATCGCCAGAGTTCTGCCGATAGACCTATATCGATACATTTGTATGTCGTTACAGCCTACAGGATGTAGCAAGTAATTTGCGTGCGAGTCGTGTAGTATATACGATTTTCAACATACTGTATATATACATTACTATATAGGAGTCAGTGTCTTGAAATTTCGATGGAATTGAATTCTGAAAACATATAATATTAGAATATCAATAACGCATTTACGACGGACGTCCGTAACGGTTTGGCGTTTATTGGACGTGCGCTGCAGCGTGTACGCGCGCTCGAAGATTTTAATAGGACTCGAAGGTTTCGCACGGGAACAATCCGACTGGCGTGCACATACGCGACGTGTTACGAACGTTTTTTTTTTCTCTCGTAAAAGTCGACAGCGTTTTAATGACGGCTGCAAAGTACACGGATTTACATTTTTTAAGTAAAAAAAAATGCTCTCCGGCGGCTATATAAATATATGCGGTATTAATATTTCAACCGGAATAAATCAAATTCACCGAGTGTGGTGGCAATCATTCAATTACGTATTTATAGCGATACGCGCGCATAAATATGTATTTCGGTCTCGCGAAACGGGTTTCGACACGCGTAAAGACGTCCGGGACAATTGCGTGGCAACTGTGAATGATTAATATCAAATATATATATTATATATGATTAATTAAAACGGATATATATTTGTATAATTTATATTGTTATACGTGCGTGGGCGCTATATAAAATATGCGCGTTCATTGTGCGGTTATGTGCATGTGCATTGTGTACCACCGGGGGTGTACTACGTTTTTCGTGTATAATTTTACACCGTCCGGAACTGCTTTCATCCAGGTTTTGAATAATGTTATTGTACCGCTATGATGGCTGCTGCGAGAAACGGAAAATAAAAATAAAATACCCGGCGCCTCGAAAATCCCGGGACTTTGGCGATGTAAAGTTAATTACCGGTAAACCTCGGGAGTGGAGCCGACCGGGAACACTACGGTCCCCGGAGATGCCCTCCGGCGACAACTAATGGAACGAGCGAAAAACCTAATCAATTTAACGGGAAAATGGAGACGACTTTTTTTTCTTTTTTTTTTTTTTTTCGTTCACCCCCTCTTCAACACCTGAGACAGAAGTACAAATACGGTTCACAGTAAATAAAAAAAAAAAAAAAAAAAAAAAAAAATATTGA
>JAIPRL010010380.1:0-15638 GCA_025469235.1 Pemphigus obesinymphae
CATTATAATTAAATATAATCAATCGCAGTTTGATAACGTTTGTTTACCGATTGTGCCTACATTGCATATGGCGTCGGCTTCACTGATAATAAGAAGACGGCTATCTAGTATTATTATATGTCTATGATCGGAACACAGTATTTTACGCAACAAAACGCGACACGATGAAGTGTGAACCCGCCTTTTTTTTATAACGTTATGCCGTTACCGTGAACGCGGTATGTGGTGGTACACGGTGGTGGTGGTGGTGGTGGTGGTTGGTCTTTCTGTACGGCCGAGATAAGATCGTCGGGTTTGACCCGGTCGCCGGCGACGTGCCGTTAAATCGACCGTGTCACCTTGCCGCGCGCCGCATTTGTTTCGCAGGGTCGTGCGAGGACGGTGGCGATGGTGTTTAGGACCGGAGGAGCGTGTGCTCGTTGTAATAATATTGTTATAGCGGTCCGTAACGCGCTCTCTTCTCGTCTTATTATTATACACGAGACTCGTGCGGTACTCGTACTATACATACATAATATGTTATGCGAAAGGCGAAAGAAAATAAATTCACCTAATTGTTTGGCACCGTCCGCGCGACACACCGGTCTTTACCTATACGCATATCACATTATACAGGGTGTTTGAAAATGAACCGTATATACGGAAAAAATCAATATTACCTTCCGGTATTGGGCCGACGAGAATAGTACCTATGTAGGTAGTGTTTCAGGGTTCAGAGTTGATGGATTTCATATGGAAACGGAATTTTTTTTATATGTCGTCATTTTATTAACATTGTCAACGCGAGCCGCACGTTTTTCAAGCCTAAAACGGTATCTGCATATAGGTCAACTAATAAATTACAATACATATTCCTCCGTATACCGTGTTAAAAATATTGCGGATTATCGAATCTTCGAAATACGCTTGCCCGGTTGGATTTGAAAATACCAAGACCAAAACATTTTGTCCGTATATATATATATATAGTCATATAATTAGTATGTATAAATCGTTTTTTGTAGAATTTGGGTTTTATGTAGTGATGTTACGAACCCAGATTTTTGAGGTCGAACCGAATTTTTTAAAATTTTAACGAACCCGAACCGAACCGAACTTCCAATTTTTTATTCGAACCCAAACCGAACCGAACTATTCAATTAAAATATCGAACCCGAACCGAACTTCATAAAAAAAAAAACAATACAATAATATAAATTACCATTTTTTATTAATTATGTATATTTTGCATAAAAATGTATTAAGTAGGTGCCTCTTAAACATAATTTTAAGTCTAAGTAAAGAAGGATTCCACATTTTTCCATTTCTTTTTATCGTTTTTCGACAAATTAGTTTCAAATTTTTTTTCCTAGGTTCGATATTCGAACTAAACTATATTGTGTTTAGTTCGGTTCGAATATTTCCAAATTTGAGTTCGACCCCGGGTTCGGTTCGGTTCGAAAATCGAACAGTTCGTAACATCACTACTTATTTTATGTTTTGAAGAGAAGTATTATATTTTTTTTGTTATTCCTAAAATGGTTATAAATGTTTAATAGGTTAAAAATGTAATTGAAAACATAACATGAAGATGGGCTTTAATTTATAAAGTATATAATATACCAAAAAATACACAAAAATTATACACTTTTAACTGCGTAAAAATAATTATTTAGAAGTATAAATCGATCAAATTGTATATAAAAAAAAAACACTATTACATTCCTCGCTTCGCTTCCAATCTAAAATAAAATATATCGAAATATGCACACAAATAATTTAACTAGTATAAATCAAAGATTTTATAATTTATAATTTTAAATGAAAAAAATTATATTACTGTTTAATTTATAAGACTATTAATATTAATATGATAAAATATAATAATAATAAATAATATATATATTATAAAATATTGATATGTATTTAATCAATAATAAAATTATAGTGTTATAGTGTTATTATTGTAATAGTGTTCCAAAAGCAGAGTTGATAAAACTGTCAACTTACAAGTGTATTTCTAACATAAATATGGGTAATATACCTATATGACTGAATATATATACATATATTATACATATATAGTGCGACTAAATAATGTATAAAATTGTATACAAAAACTTGGATATTTTATTACTATATTATATATATATATATATATTATATTTATTGATAGAAATTAATATTTAAAGATACCTATAAAATAGTTTAGGTATGTGCTTCGTTTATTTACTTTGTAACCAAATTTGATGAGTAATTTTTCAATTATTGTTTCAAAACTGTTTGTGGTGCTGTTTGTGTAAAGTGACTTTTACGACTTATTTAATCTTAGACTTATAATATGGCATCAATTTGTCAGGTGATTCGTCACACAATTTAAATATGCGTATAGATATTTATGTCCCTCTTGTTGGCTACATTTCCAATCAAATCGTCGGAGCCAAATTACCTTCGAACCGACAAGTTTTAAGTGTTTTTTTCTATAATGTAAGAATTGTAAATATTACTACAAGAGAATGTGCAGCATTGACGATTCAAGAAGTTTCCATTTTTTGGCGAAAATCACGAATTCCTACTAGAAGAATTGATCACTGCGTTGACAAGATACTCAAACTCTATGATAAATGGCAGTGTTTACAGAAAAATTTGACCAGAACTGCAGGCAAGGAAAAAGAACGAAGAGAAATTGTTTGTAGAAATTATGGACGATCTCTTTGACATAGCTCATTCAGAGGCTTTGGAATAAATTAAAGATGAGAAGATTAAGAATTTCTTAATGCTTCAGCGCCAAAAAGGACGACCGGGCTTCATGGTTGGTGTAGATCAACAACTAAAATATGAGGAAGAAAGAAACTGAAGTACAGCGCGATGGAAGCTACATCAAAAACTGATGATTCAAAATCAAGCAGCCAAAGTAGTGATGGAAGTGATTCATTGCAGTGAACCGCGTGGGTCTCAATATATTATTTCTAGATAATATATTGTATATCTCTTTTTAAAAGTATTTTTTATCAAGATTACATTTATATTAAGATTGGTACACAATTTGTGTATTTTTATCACATAAATAAAATTACTAAAAAATGCTCTAAAAATTCACACAATAATTTTACAAAAATTTAATAATTTTGTCACTAAAATTTTCACTATTCATAGCAAGCGATATATATTTTATTGCAGGATTGTATAAAATTTACCAATATTCTATATTTTACATAATGTATACAAAAAATTACATCAGTGTAATAAAATAAATGTAGATAAATCATGTGAAAATGATGTGGACTATTTTCTAAAGATGACTTCATACGAGATATTCAAATCCTTCCGTTAGAATTATTAACGTTGGAATTATACGTCTAAATTATTATGTTACGCGTGTTATAGAAAGACATAGAAAATTGCCGTTTTGAATCAATCAAAAATCGTTACAATACCTATGAATTTACATTTAAATTTCAAGGTTTTTAAATTTTTTTAATTTTCTGTTGTGACTTTATAAAAATAATACTTTAAGACTCCGTTTCTGGTTCCAATTTTTTACAAAAAATAAAATAAAGGTTCGTTAATAGGATATAGACTTCCACTATAAATATTAACAAAATATTAAATTAAAAATTATAAAATCAAAACATCAATAAATGTTCGGGTTCACATAAATACAATTTCGAGCTCCGGTATAAATACTTACTACTAATTTTAGTGTAATAACTGGTTTTAATTCTATAATTCCATAATTTGGGTGCTGGCTTTTCTACAGTACCCCTACTAAAAAAAGCTTATATCTAGGAAACTAAGAAAGTACAAACGACGGGATTTTCGGCACAAACGAAAGCCCCAGATTTTTTAATCTAAAAATCTAGTTTTTTCCAACAATATCAATAAATATTATACTTAGTACTTACGACGAAAAATTTCAAGTAAAACTTTTTTATCGTTTAATTGTCTAAAAGTTTTCTAATTAAATTTTTTTGTCTAGACGTAAAGGTTACGCTAGACAATGAGCCTCAAATCATTCTCTTTGCAAAAAAATCAATCCTATTTTCTATTAAGTATTTACCCGTCCCTTATTGGAAATGTGCCAATAGAGTCTTTTTAAAATATTTTTGAGTAGTTGAGTAGTTGTACTCTATAGATATGTACATTAAAATTTTACCAAAAGACCATTTGTATTGTGTAAAAACAACTGTTCTCTCAGTAAATGGTTAAAAATGGGTCTGTAAAAAAAATAAAAAACATGCCTCTGAGTAGATATCTCGCTTTTTATTGTTCGTGCGATAAAAAGTTTAAAATTAAAATTTTAATGGACAAAATTCTCTACAAAACAATGTATTATTTGTGTACGAGCAATGGTAATTGTGATACACGGCTTTTAATATGGCTGCCTTTGAAGGACATTTTATTTTTAAGGCGATTCTTTTTTTTTTTTTGGTTAATCAGTGTCCCAAGACGAAACTCTTTCTCAAGTTTCAAAATTTTATGATTTTTTGTAAGTTAACGCCCATTTTGGTTCCCTATTAACTGGACTAGAATAGTTAGGTGCAATAATACTCGCAGCATAAGTTCGATATACACACAGGCTACGGATACCTACACTACAGAATAAATGAGCATTAATTATTTTACTTTTACTGAATAAAATTAACAGACACAGGCTCATATATAAATATAATTAATTGTCTAATTGTCAACATTTACAGAATAGGTACACACAAAAACTGGGAAATAAACCACGATTTTGGGAATTAAATAAATTTTTTTTTGTTCTATTTATAAAGTAAAACGTCATGGGAGACACGAAAGCGATTCGAAATTTTTTTTTAATTCCTATACCTGACTAATATTTCACGAACTTGATAACGTTATTAATTTTTTGTTTTGGATTTTAAATTTTGCTACATCATAAAATATATTTTTGACGCCACTGATTACAAGCAGTGTATTTCTATGAAGTTGCAGAGTGTAAACAATTTAATATTTGTTTGCAGAAAAGGCATGTCATTGTGTGTATCGTAATTCGTAAATAATTATTAGTGTGCATCTAGTATATCAACCATATTTATCCGCCTCATAACTAATGTTATTAGCTAGATTTACGAAATAATGTTGAGTTCAAAATTTTAAAATAGGTATAGGCATGGTATTATATATATATATATATATATATATATAAATATGTGTAGATGTAATATTCTAAATAAATATTAGTATATTATATAACCAGTTAAATTTAATTAAATTTGATAACTCAATACAAAATTCTTAAAAATAAAACAATAACCTAAATGCTAAAACTGAATTTTCATACTTTTAATAATATGGAATAATACGAATAAGTGATTTTAGACTAAAAATATTGTCAAAATTTCAGAGGAAACATTTCTCTGTGACTTACCAGAAACGGTTTTTCGATATTTTTTGAGTATTTCAATTTTAATTTTATTCCAATAAATAATAATTAAAGAATTAAATATATAATATAATACACTAATACCTCATAAAATGTATTATTGCTTTTCTGTGATTTAATTGTACACGGAAATTATCTATACAAAATGTTATAATATCAAATTTAACATAAATTTGAATTAAAATTGTATACCAATTATCTGTAATTACCATTATTTTGAAATATTTAATATATATAAAAATATATAAATATTTTTTTTTCGTTTTAAATAATCATAGGTTTAGAACCACAATGATCTAACTAATTCAGTGTATTTTCAAATTGTCAAGGAAACCAAATTTAATTATTGTATTTTTAAAATTAAGCACTTAATAATCTAAATAATTGGGTATAAACAGTTTTATAAATAACTTTTTTAAAAATTAACTTTTTTTGCTCATGAGTCTGCGTTATTTAAAAATATTTTTTGTTTATTATAATCATTTTTAAACATATTTTTCGGATTAAAAGGCTAAATAAAAGCAGGACTAAAATTAAAAAAAGGTATATGGTTAAAAACTTTTTTGTTTGAACTATAAAATTAATATAAAACATTGCTAATTCTGGACTAAAATTATTGTCGAAAATCAATCTATATTTATTTAAAAAAAATGGGCATCATTAATTTAAAAAATAAATCCATAATTTTAATAGGCTACAATTTTATATAATGATTTGATAAATTAAATTATTTCATAAACATTTTATAATTTGATTATAATAATTATTTTACATACATTTTACATAAATAATGTTAATACATTATTTAAAAATTATAAATTTATATCATTATAAATTATGAGAAATATAATAGTTGTAAAAATAAAAAAAATCAATAAAAAAAAAATGCAAAAAAATGAATGCCTCCAGAGAGAATTGAACTCTCGACCCCTGGTTTACAAGACCAGTGCTCTAACCACTGAGCTATGGAGGCCACATGTAAAAATAATGTAAACTTAAATCATTTGCCAACATTAATAAAAATTACGATAAATATCATTTTTTAAATTTAGGTTTTATTAAAGTTTGTCAATTACAAGTTTTTTACTTATAATTATTATAATAACCAAAAAAAATCATTAAATTGCTTATTTTTAATTCATGTATCTATATAGTTTTACTTTAAATAATTAATAATACAAATATTGAGAAATCTTAATTTCCGATTATTAAATTTTACTTTATACTTTATTATTAGTCGGTAATAATAATTATAATCTTATTATATATATATAAGTATATAGGTATTAAATTTTTATATATATTAAAAAATAAAATCCAGAAAAACAATAATATTTTCTAATAATGCCATTAGGTCTAAAAATGATTAATATTTGTTGGAAATAATATATTTAAAATTTTTATAATTTTATTTTATTGCATATTTTGTAAAAAATACATTTATTTAAAATTTTGAAAATTTTCACAAATTCTCTTATTCCGTACTCTTCCGTAGTCCACATGCATGTCGGGAGAAAATTAAAAATTACCGCACAGATGTACCTACATAAATATATTTTTAAACTTCGATTACCTCGTAGTGTTTTCATAACAATGGAAAACAATTTTTACTTTCGATAATAATATTTTGAAAATATATTACATCCTAAATATAAATAGTTGTTAATATTTAAATCAATATTTAACTCGTTAATAAGTAATTTGTTTGGTAAAATTTTAGAGGGGGGAGATCGCCCCGTCGTCTCCACCCACGAGCTCTCTTTAGTCAAGAGCCTAAAAAATTTAAAAACCTAGTAAAATTTTGTTGATAACAAAAGTTGTTATATTTATTAATTTTTATATATTTTATTAATAATTTCAATATAATATAATAAACATATTATAAATTATATTTCAATGAATCTAAAAACACACGGATACGATACAAATATACAATTGATATGGCACAACTATAATTATAGGTGAATTATTTATTCATCAAGGAAAATATAATGAATTTTCAAAGCTTATCGTCATAATTTTTTGGGGATTTTATAAGTTTACATCAATCAGATAGAATATAACCTATATATTTCTGGTAAAAACGATATATTGTTATGACACAGTATAAAACTTTTTTATACACTCATCCGGATAAGGATGGGTATACCGTAAGAGTAATATAAAAGTCTTTATCTCTTTTACGTTTACGAACTTTTTCGCAAGAGCTGTGAGGAACACAAAAGTGATGAACCCGTTATGCAAATCGTTTTCTTTTTTAGATAACAGATAAAATTATGTTTGAAAACTAATATTTCAAGTAAATACAAATTGACCACAAAAATATAACCATTCGATTTGTCAAATGAAAATATTTGATTTGATTTCATTTTTAATTTTAACTATAAAAAAAAAAAAAAACAAAAAAACATTTTATGAGTTTAACTACATTTGTGCGTTGTATACAAATTATCTGGTTGGAAATTAATTAATTTGAAAACACCAAATACAGTTATTATTTAATTTTTGTGTAAAATACATAGTAGGTATAAAAATTATAAGACTATTATTTTTATACGAAATTTAGGTACGTATCATTTAGATATGTAAGAATATTGGAATTTTAAAAACGGCAAATATAATTATTTCGAGTCCTATATAGTATAGTATAAATTCAATACAATCAACATTATACTATTTTACTACATCTAGATGCTTAGCCCTCATTTTAGAAAATAATTCGTACATGCACACTATTACAATAGGGAAATGTGATGAGCTTTGCACCCCTCCCCCCTTTATTATATTGTTGTTAACTTCATTACTATATCTGTAATGAAAATAAATTAAAATAAGAGAAACTATTTTTAAATAAATAAAAGAAAATGAAAAATGTAAGGAAAAATTCTTACGCCACACTGAAAAATTTTCAATGAACAATATGAATTAACATTTTTAATTAAAAAATATTTGGAATAGACCATATTGTCTAGCGATTGATGGAACCGATTTTTGAGATGTGCATTTATACACGTTTTATGAGCTACAACTGAAAAGAAAATGTTTAACATGTTAAAATATAAATTTTTTCATTTATTTAACAGCTTATAAAACGTGCAAAAATATATATATTAAAAATTGGCTCCATCATTCGTTAGACAATTGTATTGTTTGAATAATTTATTTTTTATTTCATCATTCTACAATATTCTCAAGTTGATAAAATGAAAAATGCGTAAACATGTTTTTTTAAACAAATATCATGATTACACGACAATTAAAATTGTACTGACACGGGTCTATTTTTAAATTACTTTTAAAATATATTTTAAATATTTTTAATTGGTTTGATTTTCATTTGTCTTAAAATTTAATAAAAATTGCCCCTACAAAATTCTTAAAAATCGGGTGTGTGGCATCCTCTTATATATGATATACTTTTATACACAAAAAATGTATTCAGCACACTTTGTGTCGTAGTGTACTCTAAAATAGGGGCTGCAGAGGCGGATACAGGGGTTCTGAATGGGAGGGGCAATTTATATGGGTTATAAGAAAAAAAAAAACAATTATATTTTACCGTCAATTTATATTGGTATGACTAATGTTGAATTTTCAATCAAAAAACGGAAATTTAAATGGCGCTATTACAAAAAATATCGACTACCTACCAATTTATGGTTTTTAGATTTCTTTAGATAGTTAGAGTGACGTAGTAAATTATCTTGTATCTATTCAATTTTTATATCTCAAAATTTATTATTTTGACGAAAACATTAAAATAGTTAAAAACGAAATTGTGACTACCGATTTTCAAGAATTTTTAAATATGATTAAAGAAACGTACAATTTACACGGTATTAATCTTTCAGATCTTAACACTTACACAAAAGTTTAATCCGTTTCTGACTTAAATACCTCAAAATCTAAAATGTCTATATTAATTATAGCTCAAAATTACAAAAATATTAAAAATTATTTAATCAAGTGATATATTACTAAATTCAATATTTGGTGTAAGGTTCAAGATTTTAAAGTTATTATTTTCGAAATGACGAAGAAATAAAAAAATCTCGATCTGGAATCGATCTCAATCGAAATTGATTTTTTGCTGCTTTTTCATCAATTTTTAGTAGTTTATCATCATGCATTAAAAAATAATTGAAAACATCGAAAAATGACCTCTTTAAAGTATCAAATACATGACATTTTCTACCGAAAAATGGGGTTCCGTGTACACATTGGTCTTCTGGTAGACAATCGTACACAGAAAAAAAAAAGATAAAAAAAAAATTAATTAAAATAAACATCATTGTTTACTATGTCACTATAGCTTCTTCGCTTTAATTAAAATGTAAAAGGTCATCGATCTATTTTTTATGCCGTTTTACTCCAAATTTTTTGTGAAATTGGAAGGAGGGAATTATTGCCCTCATTGTATCCGCTCTTGACTACATGTGGTATGTCGACTTATACGGAGAATTTAACAGGGCAATAGAGTGTCGTTTCGTTGCTAATATTGCTTTCTAGTTTGAAGGCGTTTTTTTCAGAGCTTGAAATCGGTATCAAAAACGGTATCATATACCGGTTAAAACCTTTAGAAAATCGAAATCAAAACCGAAACCGAAATAAACGGATAACGGTATTGAAAATCAAAACCGAAACCGAAAAAACGGATAATGGTATTAAAAATTAAAACCGAAACTGAAAAAAAAACAGAAAACAGTATTGGAAATATATATCAAAACCGAAATATATAAACTAATATAATATACTATACTCGTCATACTGTTCCTAAGATAGGACTTAATCCTTTTTAAAGAAGAAAATGATCGTTTCGTCGTTGCAGTAGATAAGTACAACTGGCAATATGCAGAATATTTTAAGAAGCATATAAAAATTGGGATAAAATTCTTCATCACAAATTCACAAATATCTAAAAGCATGTAATCCTGAGAAGAGAGTTGTCTTTTCCATAATTACTTTATATCTCCACATGTTAAATTCAGCAATGTTGATTAATTATAAAGGTGAATAAAATACAAAAAGTTTCTCAAAATATATACTTAAGTATAAATACTTAGTAGATACTTTCAACTTTTAAGCTATAGTCATAAGTAACTTTACCTAAACATATGATTTACATTCGATGTTATTGAAAGAACGATTTAAAGTTACCTTCTAATTGGAATATAGTACTCGCTATAATATGTGCTTAAAAAAAAATAAAATCAATATCATTATAATCAATAATAAAATCTATATCAGAGCAAGACAAGAAATATTATAATATAATTTCTATAATATTAAGTAGCCAGTAGGTAGGTAACTATAATCATGGTCCACAGAGCATAGGTATATAAACATTTTCACACCACTGCAAGCAAAATAAAATCTACAAAACAAAAATCAAGACTATCTAGACATAAATTAAATCAAAATTTAATGAATAAAATAAAAACAAAAAAAAAAAAAAAAATCTGTGTGAAAGTAAAAATTAAGACTACGTTATTTAAAATCAAAAATATAAAATACTGGTATTTAAAGTAAAACCAAAATCAAAATTTTTGAACCCCGTATTTTAAATCGAAATCAAAAATTCGAAATACCAGTACCTATACAAAGTCAAAACTGAAATCGAAATATTTTGAAACTGGTATTTCAAATCGAAATCGAAACCGAAAAAAATGTAAAACCGGTAATTGAAATCGAAATCAAAACCGAAATATTTTTTACGGTTTCCAGCCCTGGTTTTTTTTACTTGCTTGCGCTACTGCGCCGTTGCATTGAACGAAAAAATATATTATATAACGCAAAGATATTATTATTAATTTGTGTATTTTGTGATAAAAATCTAAAATAAATAATAAAGCCACGATAACCGCAGATAAGACTAAAAATAGTAATTTGATTGTTTGCATGTATAGAAAAATGCCACATAAACACGGTATGTAAAATAAACATCATTACGACGATAATCTCAATGGTTTATTCCCAGTGTATATACAAATGTAATTCCGCTTGCGTAGGCACATGCACGGTGATTCGCCGTAACAACTATTATTTGTTCGATCCGGTTATAAACCTCCAGATTTTCTCGATGGTTGGGAGGGGCCGCGACCGTGTGTGGTCGGGTTAGGTATATACGGTAATATAGGTATATACCATACAGATATGATTTCCCAAATAAATACACGGACACCGTGGAAACGAGAGACGGCCATATTATGTGCGCTGTGTATACTATATAGAAACCGGTAAGCACGTGGTCTTGTGCAGAGGCGCGTTCTTGCCATTGTCCGGATGAGTTATATTTGCCAAACAATTTTCTTCTTCCATTTCCATTTCCATGCACTCGTATACTAATATATCAGGCAAGCTGATTCCTGGCACACCATATACAGGTAAACGTAATGTAGTTTAGCTTAATAATAATAATAATATTGTTGTTATTTATTATTTGTTTATTGTTATTGTATGCGGTATAGTATATGTAACGGTAGTGTTTTTGTTTCCTTTATCCTTAACGGGAATGGCTGTCGCCGTTTATAAAGGGTCCGAATATTGCAATTTATATCGATGTACAGTTTCGAATGACTCGCTGCAGGCTTAGTACGAAACGGGTTTAAATCGAATTCTTTCGAAATTCACTTATTTTTTATACGTATATGGCCTCAAAAAAGAAAGGGGCATTTTGGTATCCCAAAATGCAGTTTCTATTACTATTAAACGAGTTACGCCGAAATAAAAGGATCTATAATTAACCCTTTCAATGTTACATAGTTTTTTTGCATTGTTGCCCTCCAGGACTGCATAAAATTGATATATTTTTATTTCCAATTTTCATATACTCCCAACATTTTCAAAATCATTCAAAGTCATTAATTGAAGACAGAAATTAAAAAAAAAAAAAATTAATATTGACTAAGAACTTTTGAATTTTTGCGACCAGTGGCTCCGAAAATGTCACGATTATTGGATAATCAATAAATGGAATTGAATAATGTATCATATTGAAATATAATTGGTTATAAACATTTCACAGACATTTGTTATAATTTTAAACTCGAAACGTCAAACATAAAATTTGTGCGTAGTTCTACCACTAAACACTAAAATCTATTCGTCTAATTTATTTGTGTATATAATGTATATTATATATTTTGATTATGTTTATTTTAATTTTTAATATTTCATAACAGAGTTGTTAATCAAAGTCCCCTATAAAACTGATAATTTTTATCTATCACTTTTTTTTTCAAATACCTTTTCCATAAAGTCATCTAGCTAGATTTATGAATTTAAGTTACTATAAAATGGTATCTATACCTATTATTATTACACAATAATCTACATATTATATTACATGTTATATTAATTATAAATTATTGATCAAAATAACATATTTGGCATTTATAATTTAGCCGGCCGGGTGTCTTAATACAATAAAATATTCAAACCGGCCGGGTATATTAATTTCAAACGTTTTAAAATGCCCGAGCCGACCAGAGTATTTTTTTTTAAATTAAAAACACGGCCTGGCCTGAAAATATCTTTATTTTGAAAAGCCCGGTTCAGCTCAAGCATGATAATATGTTTTAAGCCTGGTTTGGTCAAAAGCACGAACGGTTTTTAGTACCTGCTATAAACCTATAAGGATCAAAAATTTTCACGAAAGAAGAAGACAAAAAATTGACCGAAAGTGTATCTAAATATTTGTCATAATATTACTCACAAAAAAAAAAAAAGACCACAGAGATATAAAAATTAAACACGCCATTTGAGTGAATCAGTTTGCAGACTTAAATTGATATATTGATATATTTTCCAAAATATTCACCAATTTTACGGTATGGAATAAAATGTTGATTGATAAAAAGCGTTGAAATTTATAAGTAAATTCTCGATAATTATGATAAAAAAATATTAATCCTTGATGGTTTATTTTTATTAATCAATACATTAATATGCAAATATCAGATAATAACATTCAATTCTAAGGAACATTATTTAGGCAACTTATTATTCTTTTTTTGAGCGATTTTGTTTTTGTGTAAATAACCCGTGAATAATTTTAATATAACGCGGTTCATATTACACAGTATAATGTGAATAATAAACCGTTAATAACACCTTTTTACAAAAAGTAAGTTAAAATGTTAAAATTACTTTGGTAATAATTTTGGAAGCACATTTAAATTTTCATGAAATCTATTTTGAATCGTACGAGCTATATTTTTAATTTTAGATTTTGAGCATTATAGATGGTGTTTATTTTCAATTTCAAATTATAATTATAAATTATATACATTAAAATAATAATAATTAATAATATATTATTCTGTCTGTAAACCGAAGGGTTGAGGACCCACTTTTATAATCAAATGTCTTTTTGTTTTTAAAGAAATCATTTTCTTCGTTTATTTATTTTGAGAAAATTTGAATTATTAATTTTTATAGTTCTCTTTCTTATTTCAGTTTTAGAGTATTTTTACTAAAAAAAAAAAATTTAATTTTTAATTTTTTAGATGTATATTTTATAACATAGTGATCTATGATATTAGTCGGTGAGTTCTACAAAACTTTTCTTCCAAATGTGAATGGTAACTCTTAGTTCTTGGTGCAGCCATATGATAACTCGGTGACCATAACTTAGATGGAAAGTTGGCTAGAAAAAGTAGCAAAATTTGGACATATTGCGTAGAAACACTTACTAGTTTAGCAAATGCATCTGACACATCTCTGTGAGTCCAAAACTATAGCTTGAAAACTTTTTTTTTATTACCTATTTCAAAAGTTTTGGTACCGTATTATATTTTTAAACTTTCAATTGATTGAATTTTCCTCTAACAAGAGTGGTACTTTATATACACGATAATCAGTTTATTTTAATTGCCTAATAGTCGATATATTTGTCCATCAGATACCTCTTATATGGCTTATAATTTATGTAAATAATGTATTATAATTACCATATTATACATTATATTTATATCATATAATTATGGTGTATGTAATTTTTTTTACAATTATTTTATAGAACAAATTTCTACGCCTTTGGATTAGGTATTACAAAATATAGTTTGTGCATTTTTCGGTTGTTTTTATGTTCAAAGGTGTTTTAAAGCGCCTTTAAAATCATTATATTATGCTATTTTGATAGCATATTTGGATAAAATGCGTGCCCTTTCGAGTAATACCCCTGTAAGTCGTCCAAAACTTCAAAAAATCTGATGAAAATTCATCGTGCGGAGATTTCGTATAAAATTTACATATCCACATTTGAAAAATGTTTTTCCTACAAGAAAATACGAAAACATTTTGCAGTGAGACTAAAAGTATGATTTTTTTGATAAATCAAATAATTAATATAAAAATTAAAATACAATATTAAAAATGTTGTACAAATTGATCATACCTACATTTTTACCACGGTGTAAAGTAATATTAGCTCACTTAAAAAAAAAATCCATTCATACCTTAGGAAGTGAGGCTTTAAATTATAAGTACTATATGAATTGGTATTATAAATAGTATTCATCTTATCTAAAATGTTTAAAATGGTAAAATGGTTAAAAATAAAAATTATGTAAAAATTGTTTGATTGATTGTACATTATTGTAAAAATTGAATTTAGTATTTGTAAATTATACAGAATATACAGAATAAAAAAAAAAAAAAATGAACGAGAAAATGAACGCGCTCATTTTTTAATAGAACGTGAACGTGAACGTGAACGCGTTCGATATTTTAGTGAACGTTCCAAACACTGAATATTTTCAATAATATTATGTTAATGATTATTATACATTTTAAAATATTTAAAGTTAAAAATAACAGTATTTTGAAAAAAATAATAGATATTTAATTATACCTGTATATCTCAAATGTTATATTGACTCATACAAAAAAAAAAAAAAATTAACTTAACTTAAGTTAATAAGTTATTTTCTTTTATCTTAACTTAATCATTAAGAAAAAAAATAACTATTTACTTTAAATTTTTATTCTTTTTTTCTATTAACTTAACTTAACTGAGTTTATAAAAATCATTAACTTGCTCAGCATTGGTAATTTATAAGGTGTTATAAGCAAAAATACATAGGTGGGTAAGTAATGATTTTGTATAATTTGCAGTAACTATTACCTACAGTAAAAATTGTTTTTGAAACATTTAGATGTAAACGTTTGGTCGTTCTTTTACTTTATTAATTCTATTAATAAATTAATTTTTACTCTTTTTAGTCGCTTTTTCAAAACGAATTAACTT
>JAIPRL010010381.1:0-15637 GCA_025469235.1 Pemphigus obesinymphae
AACGTTATCGTATATTTTGATCGTGTAAATTGTAAATAATAGGTATAAATAAGGTTTACTATGATAATAGAGTTACGTTAATATATGTGAGTAGTCGAGTAGACAGCGCTAATAGTAAACTGTGTTCCATAAAATATGTGTACCTATACATTTTGACTTCTGCAATAGGTGATTAACTAATGACGGTTATTAGTTATTTTTTTATACATAATCAAAAATAAAAAGGCTCTGGGAGGGGATCTATCCCCCTCAACCCCCCCCCCTTAATTACGCCCCTGGGAAAAATTGAAAGTAAATTTTCTCAATGACTTTCAACGTTATCAATATTTATCCTATGATGAATCTGTGATCAATTATTATGTTAGGCATAGTTGAAAATAGTTTTTAAGAGGTAAACCTATTCGATTTGGCTACAAAGCATGGTGTTTGAATACAGATTTTGGATACCTTGTAAACTTTGATATTTACCAAGGTAAATCACCCAATGCAAATACATTATATGAAGAAGAATATGGTAAAGCTGCAACCCCATTGATGAATATGCTGGACGACTTTCCACTAGAAAAAAATAGTTTTCCTTACTGCATTTATTTTGACAACCTATTTACCGGATTTAATCTCTTAGTTGCTTTGCGTGAACGTGGTAATAGAGGAACAGGCACAATTCGAGATAACTGCATCCCAAGAAGTTGCCCTATTAGTAAAAGTAGTATTTAACTACTAGTAGTATAGTAATAAAGTTAGTAGTATTCAAAAAATTATTTTTAAATATGAAAATGTGACGCATCAGTAAGTTATAAAGATTACTCACCTTGAAGACTTGTAAAATAGAACCAACAGATACCTACTTATGTGTAGAATTATTCTATAATACCTAAGTAGGTTTATAAAATTATGCAACCCTGTATAGTTCTTTTATTTAATTTAGAATTTTTAATTAATTATGTCTATTTTATGTATTACGTATATATCATGGAACATTGTAATTAGTAAAGTATAATTTAGTATAAAAAAATTTATTTGTTTTAATTAATTTATAATTAATTATGCTATCTAATAAACATGAATAGTATCTATTGATACTTTTATGATATTAATATACTTAATGTATTATTTAGTACCTAGTTTACTAATTTAGTAGTAGCATTGATTATATTATATATATCATAGTAGTAGAATGACTAATGAGAACGAATACGGAAATTTATAGAAGAAAGTAAATTAATGGTGGTACAGATAACATAATAGGTAATGGTAATCAAGTCATTAAGATGTGGATATTGTAATTTTGAGGCTTCTGTTTACCAATTACTTTTGTTTGCAATTTTATAATAAAAAATATTGTAGCCCCCCAACTTAAACTTATAGTTTGATGATCTGAATACGCCTCATACCTACTGCCTAAAACCAGATGTCTTCAATACAAAAATAGGAAATTTATAAAATTAAAATCGTTTATTTTGTGTAGAAAAAGAGGGTGTACAGAACAAAAAATATAGACAAGGGGCCGAAGATTAAGTGGAGAGAATGAAAAAGTATTTATAAAATGGCTAATTAAGACAGAGGTGTGGAACATGGTAAAGAATATAAACGCAATGTGAGAAAAGGAAGCTGAGGGTGATTGAGAGGGTTGCTAAGGAAGTCGTTGGCGAGAGTAGATGTAATATAATATGCCAGAGGTAAGCAAACATGGTGGTGGGCAGAAGTACAGGAGATAATAAGTGCAAAAAAAAATTCCGTTTAAGAAATGGCAGAAAACCAGAGAGATGGAGGATTGAGTAGAGTATAAAAGTTTATCTAAAGCAGCAAAATATGTAGTGGGTAAAGCTAAATTAGGAAAATATTATGAGTTGAATGAGAGGTTAGGAAAAAACTCAATTCCAAAAAAATATGATTTACAAAATAAAAGTAAATCATACTTTTGCTAATTAAAGTAGCTAATTATAGTAGCTAAGGCATGGCAAAACTGGCCCAGGCCAAGGGTGCAACAGCAAAGGAGGTGCAAAAATCGAAATTCAGTAATGTCTATCCCTTAATTTCTAAGATTGGGGGGGGGGGGCGAAAATTCAACCGTCAAAATCTTATAAAATGAAGTTGATGACTTTCTTTTTCTGCTTATTAACTAGATTTTTAAAAAATGGGGGCGCAACTTCAAAAAATTTATGATTTTTTTTTCTTATTACCAATTTAGGGGCGAAAATTCGGTTCTTTGACAAGGGCGCTATCGAATCTCGCTACGGCCCTGGGGAAGATAAAAACAATCTAGGGATTTAGAAATTTATAGTTTAAAAGATGATGATAGGAGAGTCTTAAAGAAGAACAAGAAAGAGATAAAGAGATGGAAAGAATATTTTGAGGGATTATTTAATAAAGAATTTTTGAGAGAGGCAGTTGATCGAGTTTAATAGAATTTGGGTATGGTAGATTTAATAATAGAAGAAGTGTGGAGCGCTATTAGAAAATAGTGGTGCAACTGGATGGAGTACCAGTAGAATTATAGAAAGTATTAGGAAGGCTAACAAAGTTCTTTTCTCAATGATACTAGTTGAAGGAAAAATTCCATAGGCGTGGAGGAAGAGTTGTATGATATATATCAATATTTAAGGGTAAAGGAGATATACAAGATTGTGGAAATATAGAGGGATAAAACTTATGATTTGAAAAAAAGTGATGTATAACAGAGTAAGAAGTCAGACATATGTTAGAAGAAATCAGTTTGGATTTATGCCTGGGAGTTCAATAACGGAGCTAATATTTTGTGTAAGACAGATTGTACAGAAGTACAAAGAAAGGAAAATGAAATTGTGTATGGTATTTATTGATTTAGAGAAGGGCTATGATAGACAGGATTCTTAGGGAGATCTTGAAGTGGGCATTAATGAAGAAAGGATAACCAAAGATGAAATGTGAACATGATTGAAGACATGTATGAAATGGTACCAGAGTGAAGAGTCTCTGAGGGAAAACTGAGAATTTTAGTGCAACAGGGTTTGGCTTTGATTCCTTACCTATTTTCCCTGGTAATGGATGAAATAACAAAAGCTTTACAGGTGAGGTACCATGGTAATACAATTGTCATAGTTTATATTAGTATATGGTTTATATTGGTACTAAAATAATTATTGACCTATGATAATTAGGTACTACCTAAACAATATATGTAGGTACTAATTAAAAAGTGAAAACAAGTTTTTTTAAATAAATATCGTCATTACACAACAATAAAAAATGTTATCAACACAGGTCTGTTTTAAAATTGTGGTAAATTATGATCATTGATATTTTAAAATTTCTATAGGAACTCTATCATACACTTATTCTAGATATTAAAAAATATCGGTTTCAATGTTGACCACCCAGGCATAAACTAAGTTATTTTACCAAATATCATTACCTTATTAACTTAGATATCCACTGGTGGATGAACATTTACTATCTGACCCTAGTTCAAAAGGGTTGATGGACCCCATCCACACAAAAATAAAAAAAGTATTGTCGGTATTAATATAATTAAATAATTTGTTATTATTATAAATAAATATAAAGTAATAGTAAATTATTTTTTATTCCTAAAATCAGTTTCTAATTCTCAGACAAAATACATATACTTATTCTCTTTTTCATTCACAATTCTTGTCTTACATCCCACTTGTGGAGCATACCTGTATATTCAATACCTTATTTTCTAACACTGCTTTCATCATTCCTTGTAGGTACTCATATTTCTCAAGTATATGATTTTATACCCGTTACCACGTTGTTTTTCGTACTCGGTATATATTCAAATTTCTCCAATCCTCCTTCTCAAAACGTCTGATAACTCCCTACTTCTACATTCCACGTTCACTACTACACTTTATAATACATAATACTTAATAATATACAGTCAACGATTTCCACCTTGATGATAAATATATAAATTTTATTTTTAATAGAAGAAGAAATATCAAAATAACATAATTCTTAATATTTGTACTAAACTATAATGCACTGCAGTTTATTTTTTAGTTTAATTTATAACTATTAGTTGAATTATTTATGAGTCTAGTTTATACCGATTTATTATAAAAAGTACTTTTATTTTGTATTTAGAATACTCAATCGAATATGTCAAACACATAATTTTAACTATTTTTGAAACGAAAGACAAATGTTACCCTAAAGCAGCCTTCACAGCACGTTTATGAAAGAAATAAATAAACACATTTTGAAGTTTTATACATTTTAATTTAAAATATTATATATTTTTTGCCCAATCTAACTCACATTGCTGCCTCTTCGTCAGCCACCATCTTTGTGAATTTTTCATCGGCCACCATTCTTATTGCCTCTTTGTCGGCCATCGTCTTTGCTTACAGCCTCCTTCTCGTCACTGAAGTCGCGGGAGTCTCTGTGGCCGGTCAACTACGAGTGAATATTTTTGTTTCTATTAATAAAAAAATGCATTTTAAATACCTATTTATAAATGAATAATTCAATAAATATGAAATTACTAACCAGGGATGCAGTTCCTGGCAAGGTATGGCCCGTTGCATCGGAAGCAGCCAGTTATCCTCTGGTTACGACGACCCCCAACTAGCACACCACTGGACAAAACGCTCGTTTTTTGTGGAGGGATGGTGACATCATTAACCACACGTATCTTGCAACCAATATTTATTGTCGCTCCTGACTGCACAATAAATGCTGGTGAAAGTTCTATAAAGTAAAATTAAAAATATAAATATAGGCATGTATAAAACTAGTAATTACTATATTAGTATATTCTATTCAATTACAAAAATATTCAAAATAACATTTTAAAAACTACTCACAGACATGTTGAAAAGACGGTGGCTCGCCGAGAAAAAGAAGAAACTCGTTTCCTGTGGCCTGTAGCGGTCCATTTCAAAACTTGTATACCACTTTTTTGGTATTTACAGTACTTTTGTTATAAACAGAGAACATAGAAATAGTTAAATACAAACTCCTGTTCACACAGGCCAGTGTTATCTATAGGACAACTCAATGACTAAAATATATTTCTGGTAATAATTGATAAATTTTAATATCTATCTAAGATTGGTTTTAGATCAATTTGCAGTGTTGGGGGGGGGGTAAGTAACTTTCAAAAAGTAACTAAGTTAATTACGTTATTAGTTACAAAATTAAAAGGCAATTATATAACTTTTTCGCAATAAAAAATACAAAAGTAACAACATTACATTATTTTTTAACTCAAAATTAACTAGTTACAATGACGTTATTTTCAAAATTTTTAAAAATGTAAAAAATAAAACGTAAAAATAAATTTAATTTTTTTTTATAACCATCTGCAATTGAATATTATGAAATCCAATATCATGTCTACTCTGACCTATTATAAAATCATATTATAATCGTTAAATTATCTACTTTTTGCATGTATAATTTTGGCCATCTTCAATTTTAGACAAATTTATTAGAATTAAATTTTTTATTTATAAAATTTAATATGTTATTTTACAAAGTTACTAACAAATGATTAGCGTAGTTATTCTTGTGTTGCTACAAAAATTAAATAAGTTACTCAAAATAGCAATTACATTATATTAACAAGTAACGTCCATTACATTACAACCCAACACTCTCAACTTGACATAAAAAAGTTAATTTCTTATTTATTTAACATCGACATTAATTTAAATGTTAAATCCTGAATTCTACTATAATAGTAGCAAACGTTACTATGAACTCTGTAGAAGATTAGCTATTGAAAGTTTTGGCATTTAATTAAATACAATTATTAAAGTGATTAGCATTGCTTTTAATATTTGTGAATTACTTTGCATACTTTTGTAAGAATAGAATGTTTCAATAAGTATACAAAAAGTAATATGATACGTAATGATTTTATTTAACATAAAAAAATAAATAAAAGAAATTGAAATACATTAATTACAATATTATATTATATGAACTAAATACAATAATAGTAAAAATATATGGATGTAATGGATGTACAAAACATGCTATAACATAGTACAGAAAATAACATTTAATTATAATAATGACATTAGTTACACTTAACAATTATTAAAGTGCATCCAAGAAGGACCACGTGGAGGTTGCCAATTTCCTTCTCATACTGTCAATGGACAAGCAGTTACAATATATCGATAACACATTCATGCCAAGACTTAGAGCAGTTACTAGGTGTATGCATGAATTGAATCTTCGTCCATATCCCACACAAATTTTTCCGTCAATCGCCATGTAATTGAAGTACATCACATTCAAGCCGAGACCCAGAGGAGTTAATAGGTTTATACACTAATTTTGAAAAATGTAGGTATATGGTCATTACTAAAAATTAAAGAAGATATAAATAACAAACCTGTGGATATGGTCCAATTTGGCGTTGAACATAGCCATCATTGCGATGATGAGTTCTCCTCAAGAATACCAATATGTCATGATTTCTATTGAGTTGCATAGCACTTTCTCTTATAATTCTCGAGGTATTTTCTCTCCCAGCCATTGATCTCATATCTCTGATCTGATAAATTAAATAATTATATTTAATTGTGTACATTTTATTTCAATAAAACACATACCATTAGGTCTCTACGACATTGTCCGAATTCAATGAAAAATTAATTTTCTATAATAACCAATCTCTCTGCAAACAAGACATAATTATTAGTATATGTTTTTGACACAATGATTATAAAACTTGATACACTAAGTACTTGTTAATACAGAAATTACAAACAATGTGGTTAACAAGAAGCAGAATAATATTAAAGCTAATTAATAGATACTATAATTTATTACAAATCCAAATCACAACAAAAATATACTTCCAACTGTGTATATGTATTTCAACTACTATATTGTCTTCTTCAACATAAATCAAATACTGCCACTCAAGCATAGAATATAAAATAATGATAATAGACATTTAGCCAAGTAAAGAATTTAAATATGTCTTCTATACGAGATAAATATTGATATAAGCACAATATTTACAGCAAGCAAAAAAAGCAATATTCTTAAAACTCTTAAATCTTGCACAATGATACTTACTCAATGTAAATGAACAAATTTAGATCGAACTTCACATGTAACACAACATAAGTCATAAATAACATAATTTCACAAACATTTAGGATACAGTAGTTGCAACATAGAAATCACATTATACATTTTTTCAATGACTCACGTAGAAAATTCTAAATGTTAGGGTCTGTACCCATTTGTCTCAAAAGTGTGAAATGAAAAGATTCCAAATAATTATTGGTTCGATGCTCTTCACTAAACACACTGAATCTTTCTGGTTTGACATGTTCAATCCAATAAACCAAAACGTAATTACTTAAAAACCCTTCGACGATCATTTGGATGTCGGAAAATTGTTGAGCATATTCTACAATAGCATGGTACCCATCTAGCACACAAAATTCTGGACACCTTGGATTGTTCCTGGCCGCAGGTAAGTGGGATAAAGCCAAAATCTGATAAAAAAAAATATTAGATTAAAATTAATTATAATATTTAATTAATTATTTTATAATTAAACAATTATATATTAAATATAAAACTAAAAATTACCATTTTAAACATACAACCAGCTACTTAATGTGTCTTAATTAAATTGAGGATATTATTCATTTTCCAATGACAGTAGCGAACGATAAACTAAAGCACAAATAACATTTGTACATGGTTTTCATTCAGTACAATAATAAACATTTTATTAGAATATTACCTGAGTGTAATAAAACCAACAGCATACTAATTTGCTAATAGGAAACATTTGGACAATAATATTCATGAATGCTTTTTCATAATCTGTGATAAACCGAACAAAATTATAATTCAGCGGCAAGATTTCTCTGATTATGGTGAACAAGGCACAGTAAGTTTCTTTTATCATACTGCCAAAATTAACATAGACCATTGGAAATGCCTGTATCAGGGGAAAAAAATATTTACAATTAAAAAATGCAATACTTTTATAAAAGTACTACCTATATTATACAAATTAAAAAAATATGCCTGATAACAATTAGTTTCTAAGCGCATTTTCTTTAAATATATTATAATTTTTAAACATATTATATTAATTTTACTTGTATGGGTACATTGTTATTTTTTATAATACATATTTATTTAATGAAAATAGTCACTTACGACATTTTTAAATACTACTTGAAAGGCCAACTGACATTTCAAGTCTGTTGGGTGACTTGGGACCGTTTTAAACGTTTCGTCAATGCCAGCCATAATCACAGCATTCAACTCTGGTCGGTATGTTGCTATTGCATCCCTATTTGCAAAAATAATCCCAACACTTCTTTCATTAACAAAAAACTCTTGTTGGAAAAACCTCGATGGTGAATTTTGAAATGTTTGAATATAGTTGAGATACTGTGGATTGTTCAATATCCCAGCGAGTTCATGGATATTTAGTGGTATACTTGGGCGTCTTGAACTTCTCATCCTGGATACTCTTCTAGCCGCTTGTAAATGAGTGTAATTTTGAGCGCCTTCTGGATGTCTTAAAAAAAAATAATAACCAAGTTACATCTTATGTTCTATACAAATACATTTCTATTAGTTTAAAAAAAAAAGGTCAACAATATACAGATAATAGAGAAGTACAGAAGATATAGGATTGAAAGAGGATATAGCAAATATAAATAATAAAAATTCTAGATAAAATACGTACTTACGTATGACATACTACTATTCATTTAAATATTTTACAGAATATAATACCCAAATATATTTAATTGGTTCATGCCTAATTATGTATAATAAATATTTGATAATGTAAGTCTTTAAGAAAATATAAAAATAAATAAACACAATTTACTGAATTATTTCATTGTTGTAAATTGTTCGTACAGATACCGTTGTATTCATTTGATCCAGACCTCTTTCACTAATTACGTTTCTCAATAATGGCACATGTATGTCGACCAAATCAGACTGATGGTTGTGTGGATTTCGAATTGTAATTCTGTTGTCCATCATATCAATATTTACTGATGCTGTGCCAAAACATCTAACATATCTAAGATTTTTCTGTTTCTCGCACACTAGTGATGTGGTATTAACTAAAGCTTCATGTTTATAGTATTTGAATCCTACATTATCCACATAAATTGTTGAATTTTGTCTAATTCCAGGGAGCTTTCTGCAAGTTTCTGGTTGTGGAATTTCAACTATGGGCGGTTGTAAATTATCATGTTCTTCAATTTCCTCTTCATTTACGTCGTTAGCTGGTCTGATATAATCATGATTCCTTAACCCTTAATTTCTCAAGAACATTGTTTCGATTCATGCTTAAAAAAATATTAAAATTTGTTATACCTAACTAAATATAATGAATAATTTTTAGTTTAAATAATGGAAAATATATATTGCTTAGGTAAAGGTTAGGTTAGATATATATGTAAAATTTAAAAATGCAGTAAATTTCTTTGATAAATCTAGTTTTATTAACGACAGGACAGTTTCAAGTTATGTTCATAATTCCTTTGAAACTTTCTGTTTATTTAGATTAACAAATAAACAGATAAAAATACATTTATAAATAAACAGATAAAAGACATTTGATACTAATGACTATAAAATTTCGTTACAAAATTCTAATAAATTCGATATTAAAGGACCAGTTTTAATTTATTAAGTTCATACTTATTATAAGAAAACAATATGTTTGAATAAATAAATCAAGAATTTTTAATATTATGTGGTGTACATCGGGTGACTAGATGATTACTCTATCTCCTACACTTTTTAATTTATAAATCAATCAAATTACTTAATTGAAGACATACGATAAACTAGTTTACTATGCATATGATACAGTACTTATTGTTGAAGATACAAGATCACCTAAAACCATTTGAACATGGCTATGTGTAAATAATCTATTCCTTAACTTACAAAAACTAATATTTTACCACATTATACAGTAAATTCTAATGATCCAAATTTAAAATTGGACTACAACACAAATGTACTTCATACTTCCACTCCCACTTTGTGAATGTGGGGTAAATATAGACTATACTTACGTTGGTTTAGTGTTGAATCAAAATATAAATGAACAGCTACAATCAGTATGTTTTTTCAAATATTTGGCTGAAAATAAAATAAAAATTTGTATTAGTTTCTATTTTAATACAAAAAATTAATGAATACATTTCAAATAATATGAATATATATATGCTTACAAACTATACCTCCTTAAAACGAACAAATTACATAAGTCTTTAAATACAAATATGACCCTCCGTTAACATTGAATTTAGCTTAAATCTAAGCACATACCAGGAGGAGAACAATTATAGAAGCCAAATAAAAATACCAGAAAATTTATTAAAAATATGTAATTGTTTTATGTAGCTATAAGCTAAAGGAAAATAGTAAAAAATTTTAAATTACACTTGATAAAAACAAAACTAAGAATAAAAAAAATTTAATTAACGCTATAAAAAATTGAAATAAAAAATTAAGTTCACTGTATATTATAGTATAGTCTCGTCGTACTTGCGAATTATATTAAAAATACAAAAGTAAAAATATATTAAATAGTATGAATGAAAAATATAAAATTGCATAAAATCACTGAAACTAAAAAAAAAAAAAAAAAATATGTGTTAAATATAAATTTATTACAATTGTATGGAAATAACACAACATTATTTTTACACGTCAAATTATTTTCATATTTTATTAATCGATATTAATTAGTTTTTGTCAGTAGACTTCTGGAATGGAAATTCATGGAATATTTCAAAAATTTTATGTAAAAATGTGTATATGATTTATATTATAGAAAATAGTTCTGTGCTACTATTTTTAATCTTAAAATGAATCATAATATTTAAGTACCTGTATTGGAATTGACAATTATATAAATAATTAATTTATATTATTCTGCCGTAATTATAATTTATTTTTAAATAATAATGATACTGGCATAAAATGCTCTTCACAGTACCATTTTTTTCTTTAATAAATGAGGAGTAGGTACTATACACTTGCAGTACTATGACAATTGTATAATCGCAAAACTCAAGTGTTGAACAAAAGTCCAGTTTTTAATTCAAATTTAGTACAGTATAATCTCAATAATCCACTACATATAGGACCACAGCATTGTCAGATTATTGAAAAATCCGAATTACTGGAAATACATAATATAATTTTGTATTTTTAATTAAATTATACGTGTTTTACGTTATAAATACATGTTACCCAGCTTAGAAATAATCAGGATTACTTGTATTGCACTATTGTATGGAGATTACACTGTATATTATTAACTAATTAAATAAAATTAATATAAAATGTATTTTGACTTGTTTTAGACAATGAGAAATGTGATGACAAGTGGGTGTCATCAATCAATACGTTAGCACCATTTTAGAATCTGACTAAAAATGTTTTTTTTTAGAATATTTAAATTTAATTTCAGAACATGGCTCAGTAGTTATATGATTTTTAACGAATCATCAATATTCAACGATCATTTGAAAAAATCATTCTGCATTCCTGTCATAACTACTATTATATGCAATCTTCAAAATACGTGCTTCATCTGAAAATAAAAACTTCTTTAGGTTTTAATATATGGGTTGGGTATATTAAATGTACAGTTGCGTCGCGGTCTTCATATTGTGCGGTCATTGTTGTTTGTTTGCTCTCTTATCGGTAATTACGTAGTTTTCAGTATGCCAAAGTCTTCGAATTCCATTCCTGTTCTTACGGATAATGCTAGATGATAAATTGAACAAACTTGTTGAAATGGTATCGAATTTAAAATCATCTCAAAATAAAATTATTTTGTCTCTTAATTCCTGCCGTGATTTAGTCAAATCCCAGGAAAATAAAATTGATTCTCTGTCTATGCGGCTAGAAGATATTATTACAGAAAATAACTTACTTAAAGATAGAGTAAATCAATTGGAATCAAAATTATCTGAAGTTGAACGTTGTCTAGTATATAATACAAATATTTCAAATGAACAATTTTTTTCTGAGCTCGCGGACATAATATTATTTTCTGAGCTCATAATATTATTTTATTTAATGTACCTGAATTTTCCTCATCAGTACCTATTGATAAATGTAGTGATAGTTCTCCTTTTTTGAAAATGTTTTTAGCACTATTGGCTTATCAATTCGTCCAGTTTCTGTCCGACGACTGGGTAAAACCATTGTTAAATCTCGACCTTTACGGCTTGTTTTACCTACGCCTTCTGATGTGTTCGAAATTTTAAAAGTCAAACGTAAGTTACTTAATGATTCTAAATTCTCTTCAGTGCTTGTATTGTCGGACCTAACGTTGTTACAGCGTGTTTATCTCAAATCTATATTATCTGAATTAAAATCAAAAAGGGAAAATGGTGAAAATGACATTTTCATTAAATATTCAAATAATATTCCCTTCATTTCAAAAAGCGATCAAACGAACCTCAATTAATGAAACATGTACAAAATATTAGCCGTGGAGCCGGTAATTATTTTAATTATCGGACATTCTCGAACCTTCTACCTGCCTTCTTATCTCCGTTCGTTATCGGCGTTGTTATTATAGCAAGTACGGCCAAATCGGTGAGCCCATCCTGTCTGTCGTCCGGTCGAACGTTGACAGGTCGTATACCTACGTTATGGTGGACCCCTTTTTCCGTCTGCACGTTCGACCAGCCGCGAAGTATTTTCGAGTGCTGGTAATAGTTCGGTTTTGCGTCCGGTGCACGGTTATCTACTAAGGTTGACGCTCGCACTATGTTGTACTGTAGAATTTCGCGGTCACGAACGGTGTTAATCTGAACTACAGCGCTAGTAGTCACAGGCCATAATTTTATGTTATATTGTTATGAAACACGTTCTATATTATTAGTTTTTCTTACATATTATCAAAATGATAGATTTCACGAAATAAATAGAAATTAATACATTTTTAGATCAGATATTTTTACATCCAGCAGCATAAAATAAGTTTAAAAAAACTAAATTCTGACTGAAACAATTAGCTTACTTATTGCTTTTTTGTTTTAAAAAACACTTTTTAGTAATTGATAAAATTGATTAAAAAGTTTCATACAATAAATCAATGAGTATTTTAATTATGTGTATACATAATTTAAGATTGAATTATGACGATTAAAAATAAACAATATAAATTAAATTAATTAATAAACAATGTTTTTAAATTAAAAATAAATATAATTAGGGAAACGCATTTATGATGACTAATCTAATTAACTGCATAGTCATGAGTGCATCCATACATTTTTATTTGGAGAGCATAGACGTAAATGGCTGGAGCTTAGGGGGGCTTAGCCCCCCCAATTTTTTTTGAACATTTTATATGGCAATATAATATTTTGAAAATTATACTTTTCTATACATTTCTTATTACATTTTTTAATTTATAGATAATCAAATTAGATTGAAACCATAAATTAGGTACCTAAGAAATATAAAATGAGTATTGTTTCATGTTTGTGTTTGGGTTTGATCTAGTGATTACGGTGATCACTGGCCTAGTGCGGACCACAGACATGGTTACTTATATCTGTTTTTGGTATATATTATAATATTAATTGTTGTCAGGATGACAACACTATCCATAGGTAGCTCATTTAGGTATCTCATTCGACAATCGACATTATATTAATTATGTTCTTTGATTTGTGATCATATCAATATTTTAAGAGATTTGATATATACAACCTCCAAAAATAGTACCTATTAAGTCTGTCAAAAAATAATATTTTTATATTATTATGTATTATGTAATTTTTTTATTTTTCAAGCACTAAATATACTGAAAACCAAATTGTACATTATTTAATTTAAACAAATCTTTATATAAAAATAATAATTATATGCACTATTATGTAATATTTGAATAAAAGTAATTGCATTTTATTTGTGATAGGTATCTAAAAAATATTAAATTGGTAATTTATAAAACAAAAAAAAAAACAAGTGTTTAACAATGTTGAGTATATAACAATTTAAAATCAATTGTTTCAATTTGTATATTCTTAACATCATATTCTATATATATATATATAGGACATATATAATAATTAAGTGGTTTCCTCTTCCTAAATCACTGATATTTACACATTCCGAGTAATATTATTATATTTATATGAGGAACGATTCTTTTATTCTGAAAAAAAAATATATATAACAACTAATTAATTTAATATTGCATTTAAATCAATAGAGATCATAATATTAAATTACAAAATATTATCACATAAAATAAAAATAAAACAGTTGCCATCATTTAAAATAAGGAGTCAATTATTTAATAAGTAGATAAATATTTAAATAGTCAATTTTAATAACAAATTTTAACACAAATAATAAAAATAAAAATAAAAATAAAAACTTTGGGTATTATAGGAAATACAAATTCTGGCGTTGAGTCTTTGATACCACATAAACTAAATTTAAGAATAATAAAAATAAAACAAACATTAGAAATAAAATTATTAGGACTTATGTTTTATAAAACTTTTATATTTTTTTTTGTCTCTGGAAATTTTTTTCATATTTAAATTTTCTCAGTAACAATATTTCCTCAGTCTCATTTGTAGATAATATACAATAATTTCAATAGTAACTTCTATTGCATATTGAACACATGGAAACTTAAAATTAAAATTATTTTCTGTGATGTCGTCGTCTATCACTTTGTCAAAAACATCATGTCAAACATCATATTGTTTACAATACTTAGAAAAAGAATGTTCTACATTATTTAAAAAATTTAAATAAATGGGAATTAGGATATAAAAGTTGTCCTCTGGATTTAAGGGTAATCAAGTCTGAAGCAGGATGTTCAATGTCACAAGATTTGAAAAAATTAATACAAGTCTGACATGTCTTCCAATTTAAAAGTTTTCTTGAAACATACCCACATACATAGTACACAATACAGTCCCTTATATTGCAGTCTTCATTAGTGGTTTCTGTATTTGGAAGTATTTCACATGGCTCCCATAAACCATATTCAATTAATATATCCAGTTTTTTTTTTAACTTGTTTATAATACGAAAAATAAAATGGGGTAAACACGATAGAATACACAATATTATATGAACGGTGTCCGGGTAAAATGGAATAAGTAAATTTAAAAAACAAATGTTATTGCGAACTATTGTAGAATTTAATAATCCACATAGAATGACATGAAAAAACAACAATAATTGTAGGTTTATTAGCAAAAATATTGATAAACAATTTTAAATTTTAGATATTTTTGACAGTTTTTTTAGTTTATCGAAAATAGTGTTTTGTACTTATTGCTTTTTACACGGACACCGTTTATACTCGTATATTTTCGTGTTCAGTTAAAAGTTATAAAAACGCATTTAGGTATTCTTTTTAATGTGAATATTTTTGTATAATATAATTTGACAATGATGTTACATATTATTTAGTTTTTAATTTTTCAATTTTTTTCTACTAATGTTAGATATTTATCACAGTCCCTGTGGAGGGGACTAAGAATACCTCCACGGTTTCCTCATGCCTGTCGTAGAAGTCGACTAATTGAGGTTGCGTCAGGTCGACAGCCGGCATAAAACTTGTCAAAAAGTATGAGAAGTATTAAAAAGAATATAGGCGAGT
>JAIPRL010010382.1:0-15635 GCA_025469235.1 Pemphigus obesinymphae
TTTATCATTGCTTTCAAATTCAATACATCCACCAAAAGTACCCTGCCCAGTTGCAAAGTGCATCCACCAATACTGACACCCGACGAGCGAAGTGCTTCCACAACCTACTGACCGGCTTTTTTTAAATCTGTTGTTGATAATAATTACAATTTATAAAATTGTATTTCACGATAAATTGACAGGATATTCACATTATACTTGCATATTATTATATGTTTTATTAATTTTTGTTATTATAGTTAATAGTTATACTACCTATAATAATTAAATAAACCCTGACGGGCCAACTATAGATCTCTGACTATCTAAATCTTCGTAGGCCAACTAATCTCCCAGGTCACTAAGAGGATTTTTAAGGAATTTTATATAGGCAATTTATATTAAATTTTGAGATTATAAATTAAAAATATTTAAATATATTTTAAAAGTAATTTAAAAACAGACCTATGTTAGTACCATTTTGAATTATCGTAAATCTTACAATATTTATTTCAAAAAACATGTTTACGTGTTTTTCATTTTTATCAACTTGAGAATATTATAGAAAGATGAAATAAAATATAAAATAGGTATAAAGAACAAAATTCTCTATCGACTAATGGAGCCATTTTTAATAGGTAAACTGTTAAAAAAAAAATTATATTTTAACAGCTCATAAAACTTGTAAAAATGTATATCTCAAAAATCGGCTTCATTAATATTGCTATATATTGTTGTTATATAGCTATACCTAATTTGTTTTTAGTTACATATTTCTAACATGTTTGTAAGTTGATAAAAATTAAAAATTCTAATGTAAATGTTACATTGAAAAATTTTCGTTGTAGCGTCATCTTGGAAACTCGAAATAAAAATCCCCCTGAAAATAAAACATAATTCCGGATAAAAATACCACAAGAAAAAAATTCTCGTTACCTATAACTATATTTTAATAGTTTTAAATATTTAGCTGATATATAATTAATAAGTAGGTACCTATAGGTAATATATTATATTTATGTTCTGTGCAGTTTACCTAAATGAGTATTGCGTAGGTACCTATGGTTTTTATTTTTTTAATAATAATATAATTAGATATAAGTATTAGAATGGAAATTAATTATTTATATACAGTTGTGGATCTTGGAGTCGATTTTTACAAAGGGAGAGGGAGAAATCAGTTTTAAATATTGTTCCACCAAATTATAGATTTAAAAATCATATTTTTGGTAACCTTTATGCAGAAATATTTAAATAATTTATTTTAGGGGTCTCCCCTAAAAAAGTTAACAAGCAAAAAAAAGTCTTCACCATTTTTTTTAATTTTGCCGAGAAACCTAGGTTTACCCCCCCCTCCCGCAGCTCTGCCATCTAAGTATATATATATATATATATATATATTAGTATATCCATTAAACCATAGTAATATGGAGCCAGGGCTTCTTATCCGTATTTTTATTTCTTAGGGATTTCTTTCCGTTTACTAAAAATATGAAATACATCTATGGGTACCTACATACAGTAAATCGTATAGATCTGATCAATTGCAGGTTTTTCATTTCGATCGTCATTTAAATCTCTTATTCATTAGGTCTATATCTGATCTATAAACATACAATAATATGTAGATCGGAGAAATATAGTTGGCCGTTCATCAAATTTAAATACACTATATATTATACAGCTGTTGCTTACTAAAAAAAAATATATATAAATATTGTTTTTAACTAATGTACATTATTTGTGGAAATATAATTTTACGGATGTAATTAAGTTCAACTAACGTAGGCCACTGCAGTCCGAAAAAAAGGTTAAGGGTAGATAAAGCATAATATGCTGATACGCATCTTCTGCCCCCATACGCATGCTATAATAATATTAATAAAAAATATTGTTAAAAAAAATCCAGTCAATAAGAGTTGATTTTTTTTCGCTTATCGGACAAGATGTTCTTGGTGGATGATAAATAATTGCATTTAATAAAACGATTCTGAGCAATAATAATGTAATATATTCGGTATAGGTAGAGGTACCTATAATAATAATATTATAAAAAAAAAAATACTTTTTAACAAAACTTAAAACCAAAATTTTGCTCGACTTCTTCTACCCAAAAAGTTGGTCACAGAAAAAAAAATGAACATCATTGTAAAATCAAATCCTATATGTGTATATATTATGTAAGCTAATACTAATACCTAGTATAAAACGTTTTTTAAAATTGATCCTACAAAATACAGTCAACATTAAGTTGGTACAAGTGCTGAGCATTCCTTTGACCAATCCGTAATCCGGATATAAATATACAATCCGTTTCATCCGGATTACGGATTAAATCCGTCAATCCGGATTTGGAATCCCATCCGTAAATCTGGAATGTTGATATAATCTGTCAATTTGGATTGCAAATATAATCCGGAATCGTTGTGTAATCCGTTAATCCGGATTAAACGGATTATAGCATATTTATCACTACCTAGTTGGTACATTAACATTGGATATATTAGAATTCCATAGCTAATATAAGTGCATGTTATGTGGACATTCATAGGCATAAACGGTGGAGAGGAGAGAGACCCCTTTAGTAAAACTTGGATACTATGCCCTCCTTGATATTTTGTAAATTAATTTTTAAAATGTTTTACATTATTTAAGAAACATTATAAAAACAATTCTGAGAGAAGTTCGGTAGTATTGTTTTTAATTTTATAGATATACCTAATATTTTTCATTGTATTTTCAGTAATTTTCCTTTACCTACATTTTAGAAAATTACTGGGGAAATCGAGTAATAAACTCTTTAAAATAGGTAGGTACCAATTAAAATGAATTGTCTATTAAAAAGTTTCTGTACATGAAAACTCCTACTCAATTTCTTACCTAAATATAAAAAAAAAAAATTAAATTTCAAATATTTTTATAAATTATTAAAAATTAGTCAACATTTTTAATTTTGTCACGTCATTATTGTGTTATAGTGAATATTTGGTACAAATTTCAAGTCTTATTAGCATTATTATGGCGCATATTTAAAGCAAGTTATATCGTGACCAGTCATATCATCTGGAAGACCCTATATAAGACATAAAAACACTATAAATTTATAATGTTTATTGTACATATACCTAGATATATACATTTTTTAATTTACGAATTTAATTGCATTAGGTACCATTAATCATCAAATATGCTCTAAAAATTTGTAAAATTAAGAAATAAACGAATAATATCTATCTCCCTAATAATAACCAAATCAACAATGTTCCTCGTAACTATGTAATAGAAATATTATAAGAAGAATAATATCCTTCTTTTGGTAACCAAATCAAGAAACTCGTGTATATATATATATATATGTAACAACACAATCTATAACCTACAACTTTGAGATTTTCCAGGCTTTTTTAGTTATTTATATCGCTAAAATATCCACTACTTTTTAATAAAACTAGTGTTTTTTTAATAGAAAATATTTAAACCATGCACATTCCTCATCAGATTTTAAATATCATATTCTAATAAAAATATTCATTAATACATATAAATCTGTTCATATTAAAATGATCTGCTAAAAATTCCACACATGTACCTATTTTTTTTACATTACACCAATTAATGTTCTATTTCAATTGTATTTAAAGTATTTTGTAGTTTGTTATCTATAGTTTTATTTTTTCTAATCCCAGACGTAATTTTAACTATTTTTCTTGAGCAGTGTGTTATGTCGTGGAATAGATACTTCGTGTTCTTTTAAACGCTCATTAATTAGTTTCCAATTACAAAATCCTATCGATGCCAAAAATCAAGAGGTATGTGTGCACTTTTCGAAAAACGAGTAAAGAAAAAC
Source organism: Pemphigus obesinymphae (assembly GCA_025469235.1). Lineage (NCBI taxonomy): Eukaryota > Metazoa > Arthropoda > Insecta > Hemiptera > Aphididae > Pemphigus > Pemphigus obesinymphae. The sequence goes on from JAIPRL010010382.1 coordinate 3,827, forward strand.
TACCAAAAGATAACAAAAACGATATTTACTCGTAATTCTGAAAAATTAAGCCTAAATTTTTTATTTTTACAAAGTGCCCTTTGTATTTTAATATTATAATATATAGGTACCTACGACATACATCTTTCAAAATTCGTTTACAAACTTATATTGTTTCATCAAATGAAATTATTTATCGTTTCTTTCAAATAGGTATTCACAATTCACCATTAGAATCCTATCCGATAAGCAAATAAGCGCTAAGTATCCTCTACTAACAGGATTTTTTCAATTGTGATATTATCAGTTTGCTTAAAATTCCTTTGAAATCACATACCTATATAACTCCTGAAAATACATTTAAAATTTAAATATTTCATTTGTAAATGTTTAATTTCTTATTATATAGGTAGGTATCATATATTTATATATACCTATGTAATATATTAATATGAATATTATAGATACTATAAACTACCTATACTCGGAAATCGTAATGTAATATTGCAATATGCATCGAACAGGAACCTCAAAATGTGTATAGTTATGCTACACGGTACCTACAACTAATTGTATACAGGTCTATTGTCTATGAACCAATCATTATTATACTATTATACTATTTATGGAGTAATAGAATTTTTAAAATAATATACCTGGTTATTATCGTAATCGTCATTGAAACTATGACTGCATAATTTAGTGTTACCTTCTGGTCAAACGCCAATATGTTACGGATAAACTTATGTTTTGGCACAGTTTAACATTTTTATAAACATCTGTTTATGTTCATAAGAAACTCGATTTTTGCGTAATTATTTTTTTTAATAATTATAATGTAATTTTTTGGCAATAATATACAATATTATACCTTCTTCAGCCAATAATAGATTATTCCCTTAATGTTCAAACAAATAATAAATTTATTAGTTTCAATAAAATTCACTATAGGTATAATTTATGTTACTATAAAAATAAATATATCTATTAATATTAAATTGTTAATTTATTCAACTTTTTCACATTAAATTTACCAACCAATTTCAGATTGTACTTAATGTGAGGGGATGAGCCCCCATCCATTTAAATGTAAATATGGCCCTGGGTAGGTACCTACTTAATTAAACAATTTCAAAATAAGACATTAACACATTGTAAATTGTTTAATATAACTAGTTAATATAGTTATTAAAACCAACTTGAATAAATTGATAAAATTAAATAAGAGGCAAACTTAAAAACTAAACATCTAATGGAAATGTCTTACTATAAAAGTATCCACCTAAATTTAAATAATTTTAGAAGTAACCTAACCTAACCTAATCTATCAAATACTTTTTAAAATACATTTTTATAAAGTATTTTAAACATATTTTCATTGTAATGAATACTTATTTTATTAAATACTTTTTCAATTACATTTTTTTTACCAAACAACTAATTTCTATTTCGATTCTCACAATATATTCTGTGATATTAGTAATATTCTATTTATTGTTAAATATAATTTCAACTTGTAATTTTATTTTAAACTTTTTAGTAGATATTTGAAAAGTATAAATATGTAATATTTAAATTAATTTTTAAAACTAGTATTTTAAATACTTTTTGAAAGTATTTTTTACAACTATGGGTATAGCCGTATAGGTAATATTATGAAAATTATAAATTATAGTACTACATAGGTAGGCATATAGGATTATAGGAAAATGGTCAAGCCTAAAGGGCTGTAAAAGCTAAAAAAAAAGTTAGGTACTTAAGTAATACAATAATATTCATTTTTATTTGAAAATTATATTAACAATACAATATGTATATGAATTTATAATAATTGTATTATTAATTTTCAATTATTATTTGACTTTTAATAATTTTAATACATTTCTATTACAAAACTATTAAATGGTACCTATATCACACCATCAATACACAGTCAAAGTGCCCTGGTGGTCAAATTAAATTTTTGTGCCCTTTAAAATAAGCAAAAAAAGGTAATTTTTATAAGTTTCCCTGGAAATTGAAAAATTGACTTTAAAAACCACAAATAAGCAAAAAAAAATAAAAAATTACATGACTAGGATTAGAGGAAATGGGGAGATAATTGAAGGTAGCTACGTAATTGAATATATTAGTGTAGTAACTCAAAAATGTTGTTTTGAGCAAATTTAGTTTTAAAGTTTTCATTATTTATCTTTTTCCATAAATACCAATACATGTTTTATAGTTTCACTTGTCCAATTTTATCGATATGAGAAAATAAGCCAGTAAATCATATAGGTAGGTTGTAATGATTACTTAAGAAAATATGTATAACTCGAAATCGTTAATTTTTGAGTTACTACACTAATGTACTGACTGTAAACAAATATAGAATTAAAAATATTATTTACTTATAATAACTTTTAATTTAAAATAATAGCTGCCAGTCTAACAGTCCACTTTTAATGTTTGTTGTTTTTTCTCTTCATCAATTCATAAAATATTTGTATATTGTTAATCTCTAAAAAATGTTTTTAAAGACTTAAGATTTAGTTATATAACTAAAAAAATATCACTTCGTAGTTAAACAAATTCATGGTACAAATATTATTATACTAACAGTCATTAAAGTTTAATAACAAATGATGATTTGTAGTATCCATTTTCATCAGTTGTAAAACGCTGTGACAAATGTATATCTGTGAGATGCACCATTCCAAACGTAAAGCTATGAAATGTCTGTAATAAATATTTATATATTTTGAATTTTTATTTGATTTATTAATAGATTAAAAAATAGGTAGGTACCTATATAGGTATAATATATATAATTTATTATATTTTTTCAATTGATTATTTATAAAACATTATACATAAATATATTATGTTAAAGGTAAAGTAAAAAATTGGGAACTTTAGATGGACCCTGTAGAAATTATTACATATAGGCCAGGCATTTCATACAATGACTAATGTATGTAGTTTGTAGTATTTTTCATATTACTATGATAAATATATTATATACTAAATGAATACAAGTAATACACTAAAACGCAAGTACTTATTAAATTATAATTAATATAGGTAGTTAGGATTTTGTAGCAATTTACATATTTTTTTGGTTAGTCCAAAAGATACCTAGCTATATGAAATAGAAATCTATTTCACTTACTAGAGATTAGAAATATTATATTTTAATTTTGTATATTTTTGCATATTTCAGCATTTTTATTAATAAATACATATATCAACATTTTAAGTGCTTATTTTGACATTTTTAAAACATATTTGCATATTTTTAAGAGTATATTTCATGGGATTTTTGGGGCATAAAAATATTTATAAATAACATTTAATGTATTATTAATTATTACTGTAAAAACATTTTTATAACTAAGTACTATTATAGGTTACTATAATTATTATTTATTAGTTCATTTTTAAAAATATAAACCTATTTTTATTATAATTTATATTAATACAATACAATAGTTATGCCATAGTAATTGATTATTAGTTATAAAAAAAAAAATAAAAATTTAAGTATTTAAAATATAACTCAAATATTAAAATTATTCTCTAACCATTTCAAATCGCAAAACATTAATTTTGTAACAAAACATTAAGTCTATAGTCATAGATATGAAAAGTGTTAGGTAAGCTTTGTTGCTTATCATGCTACACCTTGCCTTAGACAAATAGGTTCATACATTGTAGAAATAATAAATATTATTTATAATATTAAAATACCCAAATATAGATACATAATTTGTATTATAGAACACGCATGCATTTTTAATTACTGATATGTTTCTATCATGTCCAAAACTATACCTTAATCAATACACAAATTGTCTATTATAATATGAAAAGTCCACAATGTTCACTCTGAATCAGCAATTTAGAAAATATTTATTTAGGTACATTTTCAGTTCAATTTTTTACTTTTCCCGTAACATATAAATTATAATATATATAACTAACGGTAATCTTACTTCCAATATTTTTCTAGCATCAAATGTAAGATCAGATTTATGTTTAGATTCACCATTTACTTTTTTTTTATAGAACCCTGTATTCATTACAGTTACATGTAACTTTACATGGTCGTTTCTAGGCTGTAACGTCATATCTAAATTGATTAAAAATGATGAAAACATGTTTTAAGCTTATATTTCAAAAAATATCTTACCACAGTCATAAAAGAATGTTTGTATTTGATCAGCTAAGTTTTGAAGCTCAGGATTTTGTACTTTGGCATATAAAACATTTACTTCAGATGGATCATCATTCATATAATCTAATCCAACAATTAAAATATCTAAAGGTTTCAAATTCATAGGCCTAAGAAAATATAATTTGATTATTAATTAAATACAAATGTGTATAGTTTTATTAATTTCTAACTTTATTATAGTTTCTTCACACTGTTGCATCAATTTGCAAGCTTTTTTTATTTCTGATGAATCACATAATGTGAAACAAGAAATTGTTAAATGAAGTCTTAACTCATCTTGGAATAAAAGTTCATCAATACCACGACACAAGCCAAATTCATTAAGAATTGTATTCTATTACAAACACATTCATCATAATTAAAAATTAATCTATACTATTAATTATGAATTATGATCAGTTAAATTTAGTACCTTAAAAGTAAAATAGTTTTTAATCACAATATCATTGACCATTGGCAGGGATATAAAATGAGTCATACTCTGCTTGGATCGACCTCTCTTGACAATTGCATCAATTTTTGATTTAGCAGCAATAACCTGTGCTCTTTGTTCACCTTTTATTGCTGAAAATTGACATACTCAAATACTAAAATATACACTATTTTAAATAATATTCATTACATATGTTTACACTAGGCCGATAAGAAAAAAAAAACAAAAATGAAACAGCAACTTCATACATTTTTAAATTTTGTAACAAATAGCAGTTTAAATTTTATACTTATATGAACCAATACCCTTTATATCGAGGACCGGCAATTGAGAATCACTATATTAAAAGATAAGGTATTGAATATAGTTGGGACATATGCTACACAAGTGGGATGTAAATAAACCCAAAAGGAATAATTCTGGCAAAAGATGGATGAGGTAATGCAAAGAAAACCAAAAATTGAGGATATTATGATTATGAACGACATGATTGGACATAAGGACAGTAATAGAACAGATTATAATAGAGAGCATGGCTTTGGAGAGTATGAATTAGAGATTGTGAATGATTTTGTAAGGAAGAGAGAAGACAAGTGCTCAAATTGGGAGGTGCGCAGTAGGAAAATAACTATTTTATAATATTTTTAGAGCATCCTTATTATCTTTTACAGTATACAATTTACATTGTTTGAGGAATCACTCATTTATTGACAGTCCGAGAGTACCTCTTCTTTTATTTTTCCAATTCAAGCACTGGAGAAGAACATTATATAGTATAACTTATAAGAGTGAAGGGAACAAGTCCCAAATTGGTTACTTTATGTGGAGAAGTTTAAGACAGTGTAAGGACTGTAAGCTGCGAGGTAATTCCTGGTGACATTATGACAACATAACCTAAGTTGATGGTTATAGAGATTTGGTACAAGAAATAGAAGATGCACAGTAAAAAAAATATAGATAAAATACCGAGGATAAGATGGCTGTCTATTAGCATATCTATCAAAAAAAAGTTAAGAGTTTAGCTTAACTTTAGTTTTATGTTCTATGGTGTTATAGCACTAACATTTTTAATAATACTTATCTGATGGAAAAGTAATAAATAATAATGATAAAAGACAATGTCAATTGTTATTAAAAATTTTCAGACCTAATATTATACACACATGATACAATAAATTAAATAACATAATAAAAGAATGTTTTAAAGGATAGGACACACACTAGAATTAGAAATTTTTATTTATAGATCATACTACAGTGTTATACCATACATTAAAATTGTGAAATCTTTGGCAGGACTAGTATTGGCTAATAAATAAATGATAAGATGGTAGAAATTAACTGGTGAAAATGAAAAGTATTTACAAAAAATCTAAATGAGATTAGAAACATGAAAGCGAATTCATTATATATTATAAGTTATACCCCCGTATTATGCCAGAGGATAAGTAAACATGGTGGTGAGCAGAAGAAGTGCAAAATATAATATCAAAGAAAAAACACAGTTTAAGAAATGGCAAAAAAACCACGGAGAGAGATAATAGAGGGTATTGTATAAAAGTTTATGTAAAGTATTCATCAATGATTATGTATCTTACCAGTTTAATTAATTAAACTTCAGTAAACTTACTTATTAAATTGTTGTCTCTCGAACTAGGTATTTTAATTCTTGTTTTTGTCTGATATTCAAGACTTTTGAGAGTTTCGCGATTTTTACCAATGATTAACCCATAAAACATCCTGAAATCAAATACATTTCTATAAAAAATATTATAAACTAGGTATACTTGTTACAAATAATAATGATTTGTACCCATAAGGCCATAAAAAAAAATATACATATAGGGTCAGAACAGGTGCTCTATTTTACTTCAGACTTAAAACACTATTGAGTAGAAACTATAGGTATTTAGTAAAATATAAGATTACTAGGGGAACTAAAATATTCCATAGTTAAAACTTAAATGTTATCCTTAATAGTATTCCATTGTCAGTTGAATAAGAAAGAACCAATTTTTAGACCATATTATATTGACAGGTAGCTCAAAAAAAAAAAAAAAAACCAATTCCTATAATTTATTGTAATTCTCTAATATGTAGCTACATCTTTTGTTATAGTTATGTTTTTGTTTGAACATAATATTTTCATAAATTTTAAAAAATTGACGTATGACCAAACACCCCAACATTTAAATTTGAATACCACCACATTGTCTGACCCATCTTAATTTATTATGCTTTTTATATTATTTTTATATATATATTTATTTTTATTTATATTTATTATTGCTATGTTGTTGATGTATAAAATATTTTAGACCAAACTACAGTAAATTTTAAAATCACATGAAAATAACTATACTAAAAAAATTTGTTTACATTACTAATATTATTATACAACTTACTGTGGCACTTCTATTTTCAGCATACATCGACCATCTTCCATGTAAATATTCAAATCATCAATTTCTTCTTCGAGTTCTATACAAAATAATTAAAATATAATAGATAATATAATTTATAAATACTGTTATAGGGGAAGTATAAATAATTTATTATAATGTACAATGCATAATATTATCTATATAGGTAAAAGTATGAAAACCTAATTAGTTCATTTTGAGAACTTTTTTTATTTCAAGTACACCACCAGCATAGGGGTAATAGTGAAAATAGTACTACACCTAAAATATTGAGAGCTTAAAATTATTCTGAATTGTCAAAATCTTCATAATATTAACTAGGTAATGATTCAAAAACAAATTCTTTGATGTAGATACCCATTTTTTCAGAAATACTTATACAATTTGTATAAAACTCTTAATCCCATCAAATATTGAATCTGTATTCTGTGATCTCACCATCTCTTTCAACATAAGACGGAAGATTTTCTCCTTCGTTGTAAATGTTTGGAAAACAATTTGTAGTATTTAAACGATATTGTCGACCATCTATAACCAATATCTGTGGACGCAATACGTCCATATTTGATATAGATTTAAGAACATATACACTAAATATAAATATATATCTAAATTTATATTTAATAATTTAAAACAGTAATTTTGAAACTGCAAAATTGAAAAACAAAAATAACGAACAAAAACGTGCAAGGCCGATGCCAATCTACTTGAATCTCCGAATATTGTATAATCTATAATCAATCAAAAATCATATTATCATAACTGATAACAAATTATTCAGGTGCTTATCACCATGATAAAATAATATTATTTTGTCCATGACAAAATAGACAGGTAAGTCAGCCACACACTGAACTAACATAGAGAAAGAAATTTAAATTAAATTTAACAAAGAAAGAATTGAAAATAGATACTTGATTCACATGTTTATTATATACCTACATATTGAATAAAAATTTAGTATATTAATATGAAGAATTCAATTTAATAGATAAAAATTGGACGGGACGTTTGTGACCCCCCCAGGTTTTTCAATTTGGCTAGATGCAAAAAAAATATATTCATACTAATATTTGTAAAATACATATACAAAAAGAACGAATACATTTTTCACTATTGAGGTGATTAAGGATAAGTGTAGGAGTGACTTTATATGGCCATGGAGAAAGAAATTTCAATTAAATTTACCAAAGAAAGAATTGAAAATAGGTAGGTACTTAATACACATGTGTATTATACACCCATATATTGAATAAAAGTTAATTTATTAATTTTAAGGTTTAAAATGAATTGAATAAATTTTGGACAGGACGGTTGTGGCCCCCGCAGGTTTTTCAATTTGGGTTGATGAAAAAAAAATTTATTCATACCTATATTTGTATAAGTACATACACAAAAAGATTGAATACATTTTTCACTAATGAGGTGATTAAGGATAAATGTAAGAGTGACTTCATATAGCCATAGAGAAAGAAATTTCAATTACATTTAACAAAGAATGAATTGAAAATAGGTAGGTACTTAATACACATGTGTATTATACACCTATAGATTGAATAAAAATTAATTTATTTCAATTTTAAGATTTAAATTTAATTGAAAAAAAATTCGACAGGACGGGTGTGGCACCCGCAGGTTTTTCAATTTGGCTAGATGCAAAATAAAATTATTCATACCTATATTTGTATAAGTACATACACAAAAAGATTGAATACATTTTTCACTAATGAGGTGATTAAGGTTAAATGTAAGAGTGACTTTATATGGCCATAGAGAAAGAAATTTCAATTACATTTAACAAAGAAAAAATTGAAAATAAGTACTTAATACACATGTGTATTATATACCTATATATTGAATAAAAATTTAGTTTATTAATTTTAAGAATTAAATTAAATTGATAAAAAATTAGACAGGACGTTTGTGGCCCCCGCAAGTTTTTCAATTTGGCTAGATGCAAAAAAAATTTATTCATACCTATATTTGTATAAGGACATATACAAAAATAATGAATAAATTTTTCACTAATGAGGTGATTAAGGTTAAGTGTAGGAGTGACTTTATATGGCCATGGAGAAAGAAATTTCAATTAAATTTAACAAAGAAAAAATTGAAAATAGGTACTTAATACACGTGTGCATTATATACCTATTTATTGAATAAGAATTTAGTTTATTAATTTTAAAATTTAATTTTAATTGAAAAAAAATTGGACAGGACGTTTGTGGCCCCTGCAGGTTTTTCAATTTGACTAGATGCAAAAAAAATGTATTCATACTTATATGTGTATAAGTACCTACATATACAAATAAATTAATAAATTTTTCTGTAATGAGGTGATTAAGGATAAGTTCAGGAGTGAATTTATTTCGCCATAGAGAAAGAAATTTCAATTAAATTTAACAATGAAAGAATTGAAAATAGGTACTTAATACACATGGGTATTATATACCTATATATTTAATAAAAATTAATTTATTTTAATTTTAAGATTTAAATTTAATTGAAAAAAATTGGACAGGACGGGTGTGGCCCCCTCAGGTTTTTCAATTTGTCTAGATGCAAAAAAAATTTATTCATACCTATATTTGTATAAGGACATATACAAATAAATTAATAAATTTTTCTGTAATGAGGTGATTAAGGATAAGTTCAGGAGTGAATTTATTTCGCCATAGAGAAAGAAATTTCAATTAAATTTAACAAAGAAGGAATTAAAAATAGGTACTTAATACACATGGGTATTATATACCTATAGATTGAATAAAAATTAATTTATTTTAATTTTAAGATTTAAATTTAATTGAAAAAAATTGGACAGGACGGGTGTGGCCCCCGCAGGTTTTTCAATTTGGCTAGATGCAAAAAAAATGTATTCATACCTATATTTGTATAAGGACATATACAAATAAATGAACAAATTTTTCTTTAATGAGGTGATTAAGGATAAGTTCAGGAGTGAATTTATTTCGACATAGAGAAAGAAATTTCAATTAAATTTAACAAAGAAAGAATTGAAAATAGGTACTTAATACACATGGGTATTATATACCTATAGATTGAATAAAAATTAATTTATTTTAATTTTAAGATTTAAATTTAATTGAAAAAAATTGGACAGGACGGGTGTGGTCCCCGCAGGTTTTTCAATTTGGCTAGATGCAAAAAAAATGTATTCATACCTATATTTGTATAAGGACCTATACAAAAATAATGAATACATTTTTCACTATTGAGGTGATTAAGGATAAGTGTAGGAGTGACTTTTTATGCTGTCATAGAGAAAGGAATTTCTATTAAATTGAAAAAAAATGAATTGAAAATAGGTACTTAATACACATGTGTATTATATAACTATATATTAAATAAAAATTTAGTTTATTAATTTTAAAATTTAAATTTAATTGAAAAAAAATTGGACAGGACGTATGTTTCCCCCGCAGGTTGTTCAATTTGGGTTAATGCAAAAAAAATGTATTCATTATTTCTTAGGTATATGCAACGCTTCTTTTATCTATACTACCTTGAACTATACTACCTATGACTATACTACCTACGACTATAATGTCTACGACTATACTACCTAAGACTATACTATGTATTATTATTATTATTATTATTATTATTATTATTATTGTTCTACCTACGAATATTCTATCTATGACTATACTATCTATAACTATACTACCTATGACTATATCGCAAGATATAAAAAAATTCAAATTTAATTTAATAATTTTAATTTACTGTTTGCAAATTTATGCTATTAATTGAAGAATCATCTTGTAAATTTAAAACTTTATTTATTCTTCTTTTAATAATTATATACAAGTCACGTGTTTCCATGTGTCAATGTCACATTGTCCCATACCTTACACATTGGGATATGTCACAATGTGACATATTACACATATTTTCGTATAGTATGTATTTTCAACTTATCTTAGAATATTAAAACTATATATTTCTTAAAACATTTTTGAGACGACCGATACTTTTACACAGGAAAATTTGAACACCCAAAACACCCCATAAAAATATAAATTTAAGTCAGAAAAGCTTACGTTACATATAACAACTATGTGGAGTTTTTGATGAAACCAATTTCGTTGGGATAACATCTAGAACGAAATTTTCTATACATTGTAGTTTTCGTTTTAGTAAGTTAAGCTACGCCCACACAATGATTGTAACGCATGGGAGTAGCTGTCATGATAGAATTCTCCAATAATCATTTACGTATATTTTATAGGTCATGATAGTCACTCTCGCACTATCACATTTTTATGATAGTGTGATAGTGCCTATCACGCCCTATATTTTATACGTCAATGATTTTGGGAGAGTACTATCGTGACATCTACTCTCATGCGTTACTTTCACCGTGTGAACTTGGCTTTAATATAATTATTTGTTAAAATATATGACTGTTTTTCAATATGCAGCCACTGTGAACTTTGTAAGTCTCCGGTAATATTTTTACAGAATATCTATATACATTACATCATCTTTAAGTCGAAATACAATATTTAGCCTATATATACACTCACCGGATTTATGGAAACCAGCGATCTTTCTGGTGTTCCTCGCCGATAAAAAGGTATTGAACCTCGGGTTAGTGGCATCCGAACGAGACTGCCGGTGGCCCGTAGACTCCGTGCTAACCCCGAAAGGATACCCTAACACCGAGGAACTTCTACCTAACCAAGCTTGGCTTTAAATCACAACCACATATAAATGCATAACTATAGACTAAAT
>JAIPRL010010383.1:0-15628 GCA_025469235.1 Pemphigus obesinymphae
AAAAAAAATTAATGGTACAAGTAATTGAAAATTGAAAAAAGAGCGTACGTAGAACACATTTTTCTTTAAATTTTAATACATATTTCACAAAAATTGGATAAATAGTTTCTTCAAAAATAGCTTTTTCTTGGGACACATTATTGGTTTCAGATGTATGGACTAGACATCCCCCTTAATGGGAAAAACTTTAGGAATAGGTAAACAAAATAAATAATGATAAAAGAAAAACATTTTTATGTAAATTAATTAATTTGTATATTTCATATTAAGCAATAGGGCTTGAAATGATTTATAAAGTTATGAAATAACAATTAATTTGAAAATAATAAAATATACATGCAAAAATAAAAATTTACCGGTAAAATCCACATCTCTAATCCTACCTAACGAGCGAAGCTCTTCCACCCCCTACTGACCGGCTTTTTAACATTCATTTTGTGAAAGGGCGCAAAAATATATTTCCAAAGTTAGACCTACTAATCTAAAAGAAATAAATAGTTTTGTACGACTGAACTTATAAAGTAATAATAGTTATGCAACTATACATATATATATATAATATATACTATTTTCAAAATCCAAATAACAATTTACAAAAGATTTGATTATATTTTAAAAATTTGATTTCTAATAATAATAATAATAAATAGAAATAACATGTGTAGTTTTTATGTGATTTTATTGAATGTTTAAAATAATACAACTAGATATATACCTAGGTAACAGGCTAATTTATTTTTCTTGTAGGTATAGTCATATAGTATTTATCTTCTAATTGATTTTTAAACTATTTATAATGTACTTAATATTTGTATGGAGACCCGTTTTTTGTTGTACATTTTAGAGAAAATAATTCAGACTCGTTAATACGAGTATTAATGATATTTCTTAATTTCCTAAAATCGCAATTGTGCGTTTGATCATCATTTATGATAAATTTATTGTATTTTTAATATATACAATATTCATAATCATTGCCAGCGTATTGTTTTTTAAATAACCTGTACAGGTACACATAATAATGACACACGACAATTACATAAATTAATCAATAAATGGCATTTAGTGTGATAATATATCTTCTTTATATATATATATATTTCTTTTTCTTGTGTCCGTATGGTGTGTTAAGTATTCAAACTCCTAAACGGCTGGACCGATTTTAATGAAATTTTTTATGTGTAAGAGTGGGTCTTTGGATGGTTTAAATTCACAATTGGACCCGGTAGGTGGCGCCGCAATCGGGTTCTAAGAATTTGTTTTTGTTTTTTTACGATTTTTTTAAAAAAAATTTCAAGATTTTTTGCATATCATTATAACATTTAACCCCAACATTTCATCCTCCCCCCCCCCCCAATATTCTTTTAATTGAAAAATCATAAGTTCACGAATAATTGACCGTTAAAACCTTCTGAGTAGTTTATGAATAAACTCGCAGAAGCTCGTACACCGTAGGTGGGGCGCTATTCTGTATAGTATATTTTGTAAATATATTATAAAAAGTTTTTTTTGAAATTTTATTAAAATGGATTGAGCAAATTAGAACGTGTAAAATGGCAAACGAAGTTTGCTATATATTAGATTGCTATATATTATGTTGTATAGGTACCGCAGCTACACAGAAAAGTTTCTATAAAGATTATTGAAAACGATCTAATCCGCGGGAAACTCCGGTAATGTTCAGCTAATATAATATAATTATCTAATGAATTTCCAAACACAAATATGTGCATAATATAATATATTAAAGTAGGGTAAACTCGTTCGATAACAATATTATCGTTGTAATAAATATATGACAAAATCTGTTCATACTAAAACCAGACGAATATTGTTTTATAAACTAAAAAATAATAATAATAATAATAATAGTGCGTGTGCTGTATGCCGTCGAGTAGCAGTGGTGGGAGAAAACGAGCCTCGCTGAATGCGGCGACAGTCTTGCAGTAGGTACCAATGGGTGAGTAATATATTATTTGTAATTTTATTCCTACAGTTTAATTAACGTATATACATAATATACGTACTTACTATAATAATAAAATTGTTAAAATTACACATATATATATATATATGGAGAAGTACTATAATAGTAAGTACCTAAATGTCTTTAAACACTCAAAACGCTTCTACGCAGGGCTTAAAAAAAATTTCTAGGAAGAGACTATAATGTCCTTATATATAGTTTTAAGCTTTCCACATATATCATAATTAAGGCCGCGGATTATAACGCAAATTACATTTTTTAGTAGGTGCGGTCAGCTATATAGGGCAGTGCTTTCCAAGTACAAAATTCGACTTTTTTACTTTTTTTTTTACATTTCGGATTTTTAAAGCATTTTTTGACATTTTTAGAGCATTTTTTATATATATTTTATGATTGGAGTATAAACATAATAAATAAAATTTTAGCGTAGAATAAAGAGTTTAAAAAATATAAGTACCTACTCATATATATGTACCTAATTCTCAGAGTTTCGATAATATTCAATATTCGATCAAATTACAGAGGTATAATATATATTATATTATGTTATATAATATAGGGTATATTATAAATATCTAATATAAAACTAATTTTAAATTATTTTTTAAAAATAATATTATACAAAACTACTCAGAATTGTTTTTTTTATTGAATTTAAATACATTTTTAAAAAAAATTTAGAGTATTTTTTAATATCGTGGCATTTTTTTTAAGGCAATAAATCGTATTTTTACAGGAAATTTTTCATATTTTTAGGCCATAAAAGTCCGTACCCTAATCATAATATTCTGTACCTAAAATCTATGATATATATATGCGCGTATATATACAGTGATTTTTTAAGCATGCTTGTCCCATTTTTAACTTTGTATAATTAACGAATTTAACGTTTATTTCATGTAAAATTTAAAACGTTAATAATATTGTATTTTTATGAAATAAATAATTTTTACAAAAATGTATTTTTTTTTTCACACTATATATACTATAAAGTTATTAGTAATGGTTATACCATTTAAGAAAACAAAAAACTATAAAAAAGAATTTAATCAGTTAATTCCATGTAATTATTTTGATTGTCACTCAAAAATATTTCATTCTACAAATCGTTCCAACAGATTCTAGTAAGTGATGAGCGAACATTATTGTACATTACTAATCCTTTTGCATAGAATTTATTTCTTCTAACAATAAACAAAACTGTCTTTTGTTTAATGCACGGGCGTTTATAAAGTTTATAATTTTTGTCACAAGTTTTAAAATATTTGCATAGTGTATTAATCCGTCTTTAGAACATAACGCTCCCTGATGAATAATACAATGAAAACCAACTAATGGGGGACCGATTTTTTTATTTTGATTTGATTCGATTTTATTTTATTTTTTCGCATGCTTTTGAAATTTGGCTAACGCGCCAACTTTGGCACGCGTGCCACAGGTTCGCCACCCCTGCAGTATATATGATCAAAACACAAAAACGGTAGTGAGAATTCGGCAATAATGCGGCCTCCGGAGCGATCCGAATAATCGCCCGACATGCACTGCATGTGCAGGACTGCAGTATATATTTTACTGTAGTGTGTCGGTAACGCTTGCACTACATTTCTATATTTCTTTATTGTTTTGTTACTATAGTGTATAGGTATATTATATTATTATTATTATTATTATTTATTATTATTATTATTATTATAATGTACAAGATAAAAATTCAGTATCATATTTACAGAAAATTCAAATAAAACAACTTGGAAGACGTGTGTTTTGTGAAATGAAAGATAAATAACGCTTAAATTTTGTTTATAAAACGTATACGTTTTATTATTTTATAATTTTCGGCTTTCGTATTTGTATTTTTGTTTTTCTATTAATGTTGGTTTAATAAATACCTTTTAAATTGGTACATAATAGATATTTTGTATTCTATATGCTTTTCAAAAATCAATAATTTTTAATCGCCCCCCCCCATTTTTAATGTCCACGAGCCGTCGCCACTGCTGATTCTGTACATTGACCGGGCATTCAATACAATGCCCAAGGTATATAATATAATAGCAGGTATATCGCAGGGACGTATTTAAGGGGGGAGCGATTGCCCCCCCCCAAAGCCCATATGATATTAGGGATACAAATTTCAAAAATATTGTTTTAAATTTGTTTCTAAATCGGAATTATATTAGGTAATTATTATTGAGATGATTATTTTTAAACATACTACACATTTTCGCATGATAACGCATCTATAATAGTAACTATATATTAACATCGCCTTTTTGCATTCATCTTAATGACTTATAGTTGCACCACTTATTTCACTTAGTATCTTTGCTTGTATGCTTTTTAAATATTACTTTCTGCTTTGCTACCTATAGATTAAAAACTTGGTTAAGGTCTAAGATGGGACAAGACCGACTATGTGGCTTAGCATCACTAAATATTCACAGAGAAATGGTTATACCAGTTGATAATGTAATACAGACTTTTGCCAAAATGAAGAAAAGTAAAATAAAATTACTAATGTAAAAAATAAAAGTATATATGTTTATTAAAATACAGTTCTGTTTATTTACAAGAGTTCATTATATCTACATTTTATATTTGTGTTATTAGTTTACTATTAGTTTATAGATATACATTTTTGGGTTTAGAATATTTCTAAAAAATTTATCGCCAACCCTCCAAAAAAAAAAAAAAAATTGATGATCTAGATACGTGCCTGGTATATCGGGAAATGTAATTTATAAAGTATTTAACTGTAATATTTGTCATTTAACACATATTGCGATATCAAAAGTACATAAACTGTCATTAAATTAGGTACCTTATTCAAATAATTTTCAAATTTTAAACGATTCGAATAAACCGCGAGTATGTTACTATAGGTATATCGAATACGTATATTCGTATATATATGACCTATTCGTATAGTAAGTTATAATAATACGAGTTATATAGTATATACGCAGTACCTACTCGTATAAATAATTATTAGAGTTTATAAACTTTTATTTTTTAAATTCAATTTTAATTTTTTAAATATTATAATAATATTACCGTATAATACTTCATAATTTACAATGCCCGTAACATATTATTATATATGTATATGCACCTACTGTGCAATATTTTGTTGCAACTATTGCATTTATATGTACTTATATAGAATACTTCACGGGAACATGGAGCATGATCGCAGTTTGACCGTGTTGATTTTTCGTGAATGCAATGTGGTATTGCGATTGCTAATGCGCTTGTATTTTCATTGTCATATTAATGAACTGTTTTATTTCTGTTTCTTTATTGAAATATCTCGGCAACCCATTAGATAATAATATTAAATTTGTATATGATGTTAATAATGCATATTATAAATACGTACGTTACAATTTATCGTCAATGCGATATTAAAGAGAAATAATTTTTACCATATTTCGAATTAACATATATTATCTGATTTAAATGTTATGACTATATTTATTGCACATATACAATGTGCGTGTATATGTACCTATGCCTATATTAAATATAAAAAACTCATAAGACATATTATATTTAAACTATTATTTAATTTAACGGAAAATATATTAAAAATATAAATAATTAATAATTATATAGGTACAGACAAATACACGTAAAAATCCATTTCTGATTTCATTACATCACTTGTCACTGTACATCTGATGGCAATTTTAATTGTATATATCTAGATTTGAATTTGGAATTGAAATAGTCCATTTTGTCGGAACTACACTATATTCTTGTATGTCCGTAAAATTGTATATATACAATAGGCCAAGTGACAGTACAACCTTGAAATAAAGAAAACATATTTAGATGGAAACATTAAATAGGTGCCTATAGGTAGGTACTCGTTATGTAATAAAATATTATTTATTTTACAAACATATATTATCGACTTCTACAGATCTAATAAAAATTATTTTTATTATAAGATAATTAATATAATAATACATTTTTATTGTTTCGCATAATAAATATGTGTAATAATGTAAAATAAAAATGCATAATGTTATTGTAGGTGCATTACATTATAATATTACGCGATTTGTTGTTTAAAACTATATTAAAAATATATATTAAGTATACCTATATACAAAATTAACCGTTTTTTTTTTTTAAGCAATAAAAAACAAGGTAATTTGTGTAAATTTTCCCCAAATATGGAGAAATTGCTTTAAAAAAATGTCAATATAAAAAAAGCTCAATTTTGTAGAGCCTCATCTAAAATTTTGACCTCGACGTTATATTCACCTGCCCCTCCCCCTTATATAGGTACATTCCTGTATTTATGTATAATATATAGGTATTTTTATAGCGTACAGAAATGTTAAAATATTAAATAGGTAGGTACTTAATACGACATTACAATTTTATTTTATTATTTTACAAATCATTGTTTATTTTTTAGTTAAACAATAAATCGTAAATAGTAAAATATTTAAAACAATTACCCGAGCAACGCCGGGTAATTCGGCTGGTAATATATAATTTATTAATTAAATGTGTGGAACAAATTTCCCAAGTGGGTTTACATATAATATACATGGGACTCGTTTTTCTTTCTTCGCGTAAATAATCTATGAATTCTGCTAATTTTTCAGTCGTGACTATGCGCTATTATTCTTTAATTATAAAATTGACAAAAACAGGAATGCGATCAATACAACACCACAATTTCAAACGTGTACATAAAAATGTATATCGATAAGGGATACTAGTGCGTTTTACTGCAGGAAATAAATCGTGCGTTTCCCGTTATAGCGATGACTGATGATAATACGAATATTGAATATATTATATTATGTTATGATGGGCACCTATAGATTATCGCTATAACAATTATTATTTATAAAGCGGACAAAATAATTTATAAAATCACGGATAAGTTGTTTTGTCATAAATACACAATAATATAGATCGTTATATAGGCATGAGCGCCTCCTATTGGTGTGGAGGGGAGGGACATGTCCTCCCTTGGATAATTTCAAAAACTATACGTATGTAAAGCGAGATTTCTGTAAACAATTTGGGTAATTTATTGAAAATAATATCAGTATGAAAATAGTATATTATGATTAAATTAATCACCATATTGTCTCCATTATGTAGATTTAATAAATATAGATAGGTATCTATATAATTGTTGTATTGCTCATTATCTGCAGGATTTGTAAAATGATTTATTAGAATTGATTATCGGGTGATGACATTTTATCAAACCATATGGACACAGCCTATGGAAATGTAAATATGTATCACATAGAATTCAAAATTAAATAATTCAAATAGGTATATATGATGATGTTTTTTTTTCAAAGCAATTGAAATGCAAAAAAAAAAAATTACATTTAAAACACAAATATATAAAACTTTATAAGTATATTTACTTTACTTTATCTGTGATTTAAAATCATATTTATCCAGAAATAAAAATTTAACGATGAATATAATAAATAAATATAAATTAAATCATGACGTTCTTAGTTATCTAAATATTATATAAAAAAAAAAAATTTAAGCACAAGTCAAATTTTTATTAACTAAATGATACTCTGGAAGGACCAAATCCGTAAATATAGAATTTGATTTGTATCCATGGGTTCAGGGAAAGGACATGATATACCCTGGAGAATTACCTGATAATATAGAATATTTCTAAAACCGATAGTCGGAATAATAATTTCCGTAAATGAGTTGAAATAATAATCTCTAAATTTTTGAAGTGGTTGTAACTCTGACAATTTTAGGGTTTAGAACATTATTTAGGCATCAAAATCAATTTTAAAAATGTACCTAGGTATCTATAGACTATAAATATATATGAATCCCGGTATCAAAAAGGAATTGATATTTACATTTTTAACGCTTTCGGTGAGAGTGTGTACAATAACTTGCGTTTTTTTCAATACCTATTTTTGATACAGAATTTTATTCAGATACATAAGTCATTTTTAAACTAATTTTTATGGTACTAAACTCAAAATTGACCGAGTTAATTGTCGATTTCAAATATTTAAAACTGCTGTAACTCGATTGCAATTTTGAATTTATGAACATTAATTTTAATTTTTAATTAAATTTAACCCACGCATAAAGAAATTCTGAGAGAGACAATTCATCGAGTTGAGTGGAATTTGGATATGGTGGATTCAATCAGGGAAAAGGAAGTGTGGAACACTGTTAGAAAAATGAAAAACAATAAAGCGGTCGGGCCGAATGGAGTAGTAGTAGAAGTATGAAAAGTCTAGGAAGTTTAGGTAAAGGATGGCTAACAAAGTTCTTTAATAATAGGTACTAGTTGAAGGAAAAATTCCAGAAGCGTGGAGGAAGAGTTGTGTGGTACCAATATTTAAGGGTAAAAGAGATGTATAGCTGGAGTGTATAAATTATAGAAGGATATACAACTTATCAGCCATAGTATGAAGATTTGGGAAAAGACAATAGATAAAAGGGTAAGAAGTGAGACAATTGTTACTACAAATCTGAAATCAGTTTGGGTTTATGCCTGGGAAGTCAACAATGGAGCCAATATTTTGTTTAAGACTGCAAATTGTGGAGAAATACAAAGAAAGGAAAAGGAAATTGTGATTGGTATTTATTGATTTAGAGAAGGCTTATAATGGGGTTCCTATGGAGATCTGAAAATGGATATTAATGAAGAAAGGATTACTAAAGGTGTATGTGAACATTATTGAAAATTTGTATGAAGGGGCGAGTACAAGAGTGAGAAGTCTGTGTGGAGAAACTGAGGATCTTAGGGTCAGAGTGGGAGTGCGTCAGGTTTCGGCTTTGAGTCCTTACTTATTTCGCCCTTACTATACAGGGCGAGGTACCATAGTGCATGTTGTTTGTAGATGATATAGTACTGATAGGAGAGAGTCCTGAGGAAGTGAATGGTAGACTTGAAGAGTGGAGGTAAGCTCTAGATTTTAGATAAGTTACAATTTATATTATTATCGAACTTGGTCGAACACAATGAAAAGATAATATACTTTTATCCTTTTATCCATATCGTATTTTTGTTTTTATGGATTAATCATGAAAAATACCATATACATATGATGTTCCTAAATTTAAATTATATATATTTTTTTTTTAATTTAAAATTTTTTATTAATGAATTTTACACCACGGACCACCGGTTGGGAACCACTACTCTAGAAAGTAAAGGACTAAAGATTAGTTGAACAGAATATATAGAGTATATAATTTTGGTGAAAGGAGACACAGGGGGAATAGGGAAAGACTACAGAAATAAAGTCGAGTGGGGATGTAGCGGGAGAGGTTGAGAGGTTCAAGTATTTAGGATCCGTTGTACGGATAGATAATATGAAACACATATCGTTTGCGTACCTATCGTTGTATTAAACAATAGAAATATGGGCTATTGTCAATGTCAATTTCGACTTTTTTATGGATCGTATATGCTTGTACCGTATACAGGGCCGGTCCAATTAAAAATAGTGCACTGGGCAAAATCTAATTTTGCCGCTCTTAAACTCTTAAAGTCGTAGATCTTTTTCTATAATTTCCGTACACCCTATCGTGTACGCAAATTATCTTTGACAAGGACAACTAATAAACATGCTCTTTATTCATTGCAATTTGCATTCAATTCAGTATTTGAACGTTATCAAATATAATAAATCATACCTATAACATATAGCTATTTAATGAGTCGGGAAAAAAGATTTACAGTAATAATGTATAATTAGGTAGGTAGGTACTAATTTCAATATTATTAATAAGTAAATAGACACGTATAGATAATAACAATTATAGCGATAATTGTCTATAATAATATTCATATTATATAGGTCGATTAAGTTTAATTACAAACAATATCGAGAAGGCAAAAGCCAAAACTCAAAAGGTTATTTACGGTTAGCCATTTTAATTTGTCGGATATCGAGACGATTAATTCTAATATATAATGTAATTAATAATAATGCAATACTAATAGGTATTTATACTTATCGTTCGTTAAAAATAACGGAATTCACGGTACGATACCTACCTATAATACTGCCGGGTTGGATATATGACTCGTAAGACGGTTCGAAGACGTTGTAACAAGTCCAGGGCCGATGGGAAGGAGGGTTTAAGGGGTCGTGAAGACCCCTCACTTAAGAAATAAATTGAACAAAATCGAGTGTCCAGTCGGTACAATAAAAAAAAGTTAAGTTAATGACCTTTTTTTTTTTTTTGCTTATTTACCGTTTTTGAAGGAAGTATTTCGATGATTCATTCATCATTGATGTTTTTTTTTTACATATTAATATTTTTGGAACAGTAAGTCGGCAAAATTACTCTGGCCACACCTCACAAATATTTTTTTAGCACCGGCCCTGGTAACAACATGATCCCATTACCCGGAGTCGGAGGTACGATAATATGACACGATGAAAATCTTGTAATTGTTATTATACATATGAGCCCTGTCGCAAACTATCGTAACCGTATGGATATCGCAGCAGTGTGTCGGTTAATAGGTCGCAATACCTATATATAAATTCCACTTAAATCCCTTTATTGTTCACTTATTCGCCCCATTCTTGAGTACGGCTCTGTCCTCTGGGATCCCACTATCCCAGATACATCTGTTGCTAGCAACATGATCTAGCGGGTCCAGAGGAAATTCCTTCGCATGGTCGCTTTCCGACTCAACATTCCTTGTCCCCCTCATGATTATACTCCCGTCTTGACTGCGTTAGGCCTATCTAGCCTTGCAAATCGAAGGCATCAGGCAAATCTTCTATTCCTTTCCAAACTCTTATCTAATCAAATTGATTCCCCTTCTCTACTCTCAGTTATAAACTTCCGTATCTCTTCACATCACACTCGATCTTGTGCTCCCTTTCAGATTCCTCATTTAACATCCAATTTTCTTTTAAATGCCCCTATGGTACGCCTTCCTCGCTCTGCAAATATCGATCCTGATTTTTCACTATTTTATTAATTGTACATTAGCCATTTCTATTTATATAATATTTTAAATTTATTTCCTCCTTTTATTGTCTACATTATATACCGTATCATTTTAATTTGTATTGTTATTAAATATTGTTAAATTGGACTTTGTCCGTCATGATAATAAAATAAAAAAAAATAAAATTATTGCAATTACAAACAGTAAACAATAATAATAATTACCATAATTTAGATTAGGTCTACGGGAGAAATAAATTATGTAAAAATAAAATTTGTTTATTTATTTAGTACTTATATTATTACAATTCCGACGATCATCAGTTAACTGTAAAGTTAAAAACACTAAAAAAAAAAACCGACAGTTGTCCCATCAAAACAATTTTTTGAACCTATACAACTTTAAGATATTTTATTATAAAATTCTTTTATTGTATTATTTTCTATTGCATTTATATAAACTTATCACTTTAAAAATTGTTATCAGTAATATATGAAAATAATATCAAAAACTAAAAAAAAAATCCACCTAAATTCGCCACTTAATAATTTGGTAATCGCCCAATTGCGGTATACCACAAGCTGCTATTTTATCCCACCAATTGGCCTTCTGAGGCCGCCCAATCTGGCAACCTTGTCGAGTCCGCCAGTCACCACGACACTACGACAGTGACTTGATGTATTATAAGGGAGGCGTCGATATGACGTGCAATGCGATCTGTGGTCTGTGGAGCGTTAGTCCTCTTAAGGATAGTAGTAAAAATATTAAAAGTTATAAGTCATAAAACAGTTTTATTATAATATAAAAAGATACAATTATTATTTTATTTATAATTATTTAATAAAAAAATTGAAAATTTGAATATAATTTAAATATAAGAATTAAAGTGCACGATAGAAAATTATATAATAATCAAATTTAAGTTAAAATAACAAATTGAATTATCTTTACGTGTAAATAAAATAATAAAAATAAAATAAAAACATTGGAAACGAAGTATAGTGTTCTTGTAACAACGTTGGAGACGATGGACTTGTTTCACAAGTCCGTTCAATTTTAATCGAATAGATGAACGAATGGGCCATGGTTGAAATATACTAGGTTATTGCAGTTGTACCCCCACTCTATAGTATTATCACTTGAAGAAATTAAAATGGCAGCGTAAGGGGCGATGTTTTAATTAGTTGATAAATTATAAAGTAATATATGTAATATAAAGTATACATTTCTAATAATTTTAAAATAACTTTATTAATTATATATTTAACGAATAAATCGAATATTTTATTCATTGAAACTGTATATTATATTTATTTAAATTGATTTTATACATAATTGATAGCCATTCTGTGGTAATGATAAGAAACTTTACCCTTACGCTGCCGTTTTATTTTTGTAATAACAACAGAGGCCATTTGCAATAACCTAGTGTCCTAGTATATTTTAACCATGGGTTTTCAATTTTTCAGTAATAATGTTTTAGACTAACGATTCGTCTTACAAGTCGTCGCCGGTATATTTGAATTGGACGCTGGACGCGGAACTTGTTTAACAAGTCTTTGGAGTTTAAACATCTATATACATGACACGGTTTAGGATATCTTAAATCGTGATACAAAATTGGATTTTTCTTAAGAGGCTATTAATTATTTTAATCGATAGCGGATAATATAATAATAATATTGATAATATCATTCAGATATTTTAACGCCATTTGGCTGTGTACTTTGAATGAAGGCATAAATTATTATTTATTTTACGTAAATATATATATATATTTTTAATTATTGTGATTTTTAACGTAAATAAAATAGGTAATTATCTGCATTGTCTATAAAAAAAACTATTATAGTGTATATATGGCATGTTATTGTATGTCGACTTCTTTTTTTTTGAAAATAGACTGTGTTTACAATGCACACTGTTAACAATTTAATGGCCCCTGAAGGAATGTATAAAACTATATTAATAAATTAATATTATTAATATTAACAACAGAACGAAAAATGACAAAAATAACGAATTAATAATGTGGAATATTATGTTATATATACCTATGCATCGTAAATAACGTTCGTCCATACGTAGGTACAAAAACAGCTGAAAATCGATCGTCCATATAATTAAAATTAAATAGACTCGTAAAACCAGTCGCTTGTCCTCAACGTTGTAGAAGAAAAATTATACCATCATTTACTTTTTAATGTCTTGGGTTATTGTCTACTCTTAATTCCTGCTCAATAATGTTCTCAATTGTATCTTGTGAATATTTCGTGTCACCACAAGTCAGATTTCTGTTTATTAGACCTTCACAAAATTTCTGAACATTCATTGAATAATCTATAAGAAATAAATACATAAATTATATATATTTTAGTACCTATTATAGATATCTATAATGGTAATCCGAATAATAATCCCCGGACAAACAATTCCTAAATGTTTGAAAAGGATGTAACTTGGTCAATTTTGGTTTTAGGACCATAATCTAAACATTAAAATTAATTTTATAAATGTATCCATGTTAATCTGGTATAAAAAATGGGAATGAATATTTAAATATTTAACCTGTCGGTGCTCGTTTATGTAATAATTTGCGTTTTTTACTCTAACATTTACCTAGTTACAACCGTTGTTAATTATATTTAGAAATTGATAACCATAGAGGTATATGATGATATAACTTAATTTATTGTAAATATATAACGAAAGTCATTGTATTTATGTTCTGTGATTGTATATACGTATTATATTAGTGAATTTATAATTAGTTCATGTTTAATGGTTATATTTATATAATGTCTACTGATATGAAAAATTAACTCTGTAAAAGGTACAAACAAAACAAATCTATACCCAAAATCTTCTATTCGACTCTTTCAAGAAAGATATATACTCCTATATATAATATTAAAAAATCAATATTTTTATAAATTTTAGGAATGTGGTCAAAAAGATTTGAAATTTTTATCATGTTAATATTGTACTATAATTAATATTTAGTATTAATTTAAAGTTTTTGTCTAAATCACAACAAATTTTTGTAATTTTCTCTTAAGTGGACATCGCACATTCCAATTTTAAGGGGTTTTGTACAGGCAATTTTTTTTTTGATATTTTAAGGAAAACAAAAGTCTAACAATCAAAAAATATTTTAATATAATTTGAAAGTAATTAAAAAATAGAACTGTGTCAGTACTATTTTTTATTGTGGTATAATCACGAAATTTGTTATTTGCACAAAACGAATAAAATGGTTTTTCAAAGTGATTTTAAAGTTATAACACAAAAATATAACAACAAAAATTGTAGTTGTTAAAATCTCAGAGATAACCTCATTGGGATTTTACAATTTTCTAAATATTAAGCTTGTTATCCAAGGAACAAAATACTATTTTTTCCCCTCATTTTTGAGATACTGTAACTTTTTTTAAACATATTATTTGAAATAACGCCGATGAGGTTATCTCCAAAATCTTATTTATTATACACTTTATAATAAGAATTTTAACTCTAAAGATATTTTAAAATGCCAACTCATTTGTTTTGGTAAACATGTTTTTACCGTTAAAAATCATCAGTGCGATGTCCTCTTAAGGCGTTGGAACACCCCGTACTTTTGTGTTTTTGACTTAATAAGCAGAAAATTAGTTTACGCCTACTTTTTGATGTCTGATTACTGATTAATAGTATAATATAATATGTATGAATTTACAATTTCATTTTTTCTGGGTTATGTACGAAAAATATTTTTTGTTTTTTTAATTTGATACGATACGGTCTGCCTCTACTGAGAATATGGAATATGGAAGAAATGATAAAACAAGCTGACTGCAGTTGATACGTAGAAATGAAAAGACTGAATTTTAATAGAGAAGAATGGAGAACCAGATTTGTAACAACAAAGCAAGGCCTTTAGTAGAGAAGAAGAAGAAGAATTTAATACGTTTTGAAATCAAGTTTATTTTGGAATACAAATATTTAAAAAATAATAAATTTTTTTTTAAATTACATAAATAATAAGTTTTAAAACTTTATATATTTTTACTACATACAGTCTCCAGCATTAGAAATTTTTCAAAGACATTGTTATAAATGTCAAACTATATACTACTTATTCGTACTTTCTTGTATTTTTTAAAAAATCAAGATAGTATTGTATTTATTATTATTATTATAAATTATATATTTTGATATATTATGATTTACATATTGGTAGATACTTATTATTTTGGACATAAAACAGTTGTGTCATTTCACGTTTACTAAAGGGGGGGGGGGGGTAAAAGACCGACCACTACAAATAATAAAAGTTTATTTCTCGTAAATAACCAAAAAATAAATAAATGAGATTTTAAGACCTGGAAAAATTTAGTATAACGTTTGTCGTGCATTAATTTAACTAAATTTACATAATATTTTGTTTGTTTCAATATTATATGTCATAAACTGAACATTCAATAAAATATACTGTATAATATTATGTAGTATAACTGTACCTACATGAAACTGAGCTATTATAAATATATCATATTACATTTTAAAATTTGCATAAGGTCACACCAAATCATATTTATTTCTACATTTGATCTTCAATGTAATGTTAAACATAGGTAGGTACTGAGTAGGTATATAATTAATATTAAGAGTTATGTATACTACACCGAAGCTACGCTCAGAATCGTTTTATT
>JAIPRL010010384.1:0-15627 GCA_025469235.1 Pemphigus obesinymphae
CTGCTTAACATTTTGATTTTTTCTTCCATGATTAGGTACAACTTAAATAAAAATAGCTAACTATTATTCATAAATTATTAAAAAACTAAATTTCGAATAAAATATACCCAGCTATCAAAACTGTAATGATACGAGTATTATTACTATAATATTTATAAATTCATTATAAAAACAACATTTTTAAATCAATATTTTTATATTATAAATATTAATATATTAATATTATTATATATTCAAAATATTACTATAACTAGTATAACATTTATGTTGTATTTTATTTATTATAATATTTTCATAATATTATAATATGAAATTTGTTATATTATTATCATAATATTTCAGATATTATAATACTTTCAAAATTTTTCTATCTGGGATATATTATACTTCAATATAATAAATTTATATATAGCATAATTTCACTGTATTGTTGTACAAGTATGGTAGATATTCAAATTTCTAAATAATAACAACGATTAAAGTATTTCCAAATTTTATTGAATACGCGGTATAGCAAAAATTACAACTTAAAACTAAAAATTAAACTTACCAGTTCTATGTCAATTGTCCAGACGTTTCGATAGCGGATAGTCAAATGTGAAATGACGTGTATTTGTGTACATGGACAAACCAGAAAATACGGTTAAGTGCAATAATATTGACAAACGTCGTACGACGAAAACAATACACATTGACTTATTAATAGTTATTATGTTATTATTAAATGCTTTTTAAAACTGTTTAGAAACTAAAATTATAAATAGATGGTGTATTTTCCGCGGAAATAGAATTGTGTAGTGAGTACCCGCAACTAATTATTGTTTGTGACAACCATTCAATCATGCAGTGGCGGACTGGGCCACCAGGAATTAAATTATATTATATAATTAATCTTATATACTTATATACTTTTAGAAGCCGTATACTAATGTCTGAAAGAATCTATTATTTTTGTACTTTTGAATTTTTTTCCATCGTTGTTTAAAAATTAAAAATTAAAATTTCAATCTGAATTGTAGAAAGTGATCATTTTTCATATAAAGTAATTTTTACTTATCAAAATATTACCTACAGCATTGTTGACTTTTACACTACTCATACATATGCTACGGTGGTAAGTAGTAGAACACACTCACACTAACAACCATTCAGTATCCATTACTAGAACCACGAGGTCGGACCACTGCTGTCCGATATGTTTAGAAATTGCTTGGAATTTGTTTTTTAATAAAATAAAATAAATATAAATTGACCATACCGGGCCCTATTATATGTAATATAAATAATATACAAACCAAGTACAGAAAGTGTCAAAAAAAAAAAATATAATAATAAACTTAATATTATTCTATACATTATAATATATTTCACACCATTTGTACAGTATCTTTTTTAAATTTTATTTCATTTCAATATTCAATACAATTTTTAATGGGTTTAGATAGTTTTATGATAATGAAAAGAATATTTCATAAAATCAATTATTTCTTAAAAATAACATATTAATTATTAATAAATAAGAAGATTATTTCATAATGGATTAAGATGTGTATATTTTTGGAAAATTTTGTGATAAATGATATAAAAGATAAAAAAATATCGCTTCTCACTTTCTCAGTAAAATCCCACGATATGTCATTTTATAATAATAAGAAAATTGAGAAAAGAAGACATTTATTTATTTATTTATAATTGTTTCTACATAACATATGCACTAGTACAATTGCCTATATTAATAAGATGCACCTCAATTATTAAATTTGCATTGTTCTTGGGACAAAATTTAACAAAATTAAGATAATTTTGCATATTATCAACGTGAAGTGAACAATTAAGTTTAATAAGTAACTTATAAAATAAAAGATAATTTGAATTAAAGTACCTGACGTAAAATTTACTTTGTTATGAGTTTTAACTCATTAACTCCCAGCCTTGGTGTACCAGTTATCACTAATATCACTAATATACTACTAACACAGAACTAATGTATATACCTACTAATGCGTAAGCTATTTAGTATTTGGCTAAACAGTAAGGTTGTGATTGTGTGTTTGCTTGAATCATATTACTTATTTTAAAATTAAAAATTTTATGATTTAATAATAGGAAATATATTGTCTTCTCCTTCGGCAAATAGCAAAATTATAAACACGATATAACTATTAGGTACCTACCTATATATTTTTATATTTAATCCGTTACTCGTTTTTATTATATCTTTCCTGAGTTTGCATTATCCATTGGGTAAAGTTATACTTTTCTTGAAAAATATTGCCGTTGTTAAAATTTTCAAAAATAAAATATATTCTATGATTTTAATTTTTCGAAAAAATTTTAACTGAAAAAAGAAAAGTAGGTTGCCATGGTAGAGGGAAAGGATTGAGCTATGCGAGAATGATGCTCAGGGAAGATCATGTACTGGTGTTTCTTACAAATGTATTTACGACTTATTATATCACGTTGGTACAATAACCCCCTCACAGAATTTGACTCAGCTGATGTAGCAATTAAAAACTCGTATTGGAATATTTATTTTCAGATGTTAATAAAATGTTCGATAATTTTTCTATCCTGTTATTGGATTATTCTGATTATTATAAGTAGATTGATATTATATGTATTGTTATAGTATTATACAGAGTGTTACAAGTAAGTGGAAGATATGAATACAGCATGATATAATTCAAATATATATTATAGGAGAATGATAATATTAATAATAATAATAATTGATAAATTACAAAAATGTAACCATTGAGTATTATTTATTATTATATGTTACATATTAATTATGCATATTTACATTGTTGATGATTGTTCATTATATCCGAGGGGGCAAAAGCATAAAACTATTTTATACCTGCAGGTGGGTGCAACCTTCTCCCACACCACCGTACGCACACCGTCGATGTAGGACCGCATGGCCGACCTGAATATTTGGCGATGGTCGGAGACACGGTCGAGGGAACGGCCGAAAATATTATAACACAACCACGGTATTACGTGGCGCACTCTACGCGCGGAATCTCGTAGACGGCCACGAGGTTCACCGGGCGGCCGGTACGATGCGGGCAAGTCGCGGCCACGGCTGTACGACGGCGACTTTCGACGAAAACCGGACCCGCAATGGCCGTGCGGACGGAACTTTGGTGGCAAGGATGTGCGGAGACCTGCCGGCCGTCCGGTGGCTGCGGACGTATGGCGATCGGACCGTACCGGCGCGAAGCGGGCGGGCGGGAACACAATCTTCTCGTCAGTGACGGTTTTCCATCGACTGCACCTTTATATATATCCGATTCGAGCGGGAACCCTCAGGTGTTGGACAGCCGGTAAACGAACGTCAAACTGGCCATATGGCCTGCCCGCGTGCGTGCCGTCCGTGTGTGGACACTCGAACGCGCGCGCGCACGCGGTGTTGTCACACGCGACGTGGATCCGAAACACCTCGCCGCCGCCCGGTCGCGGTGTGGTTGGGGTTCGTGTCGCGCGTGACCTCATTGGAGCAGCAGCAGCAGCAAGCAGCACTTGTGTTGTGTCCGTTGGTGTTGTTGCCCTTTGAAAAACCTCCAACGAGAGGTTTGAATCATATAACATGGACCCTGGCGACGGCCCACGCAGAAATGTGGTGGCCTCGCGGGGAATTATCGTAAGAATCGTTCCTAATGCGGGTAAAACGGGCGTATATACCGAGAAATATAAACACTTGGAAAAATGCGCACGCCCGTGGGGAAAGGTATGCGCGAACGTTTACCACCATTGTCCGACATCGCCAAAAAAAATTTTGCTTTTTTTCCCCATCACTCGCGCACAAAATATCCGTTTTTTGGTGTCGGAATTTATCATTTCAATCTTACGCACGTTGACGTCTTTCGAGGAACGATCTAAATAAAAAAAAAAATGTTTTAAAAAATTGAAAATCGTATTCTCAAAAAAATAATGGTAAAATAAACCAAAAAATCTGAATAATAGACACTTTATAATAGTCACTGTGCACATGGAAATTAAAAATGGTCGAACGGAACATATTTCTTTCTAATCTCCCTTCTTTAAATACATCATCGTCTATTCTATATGTGTACATTTACCTTATACATCACACCTTCCCATACCTACAGGCTATAATTTCATATTAACGTATACCTAATATGACATATGTATAGATATAGTGAGTGTTGGTAACCATATTTTGTCAATAGCTACTAACCGCAGGATCCACTATTCAAAATTCCAAAATATCACTCATCTTTACAGCATGGTAAAATATGTCTTACCCGTTTTATAGATTTCATAAAATAATATAATATATCATTAGGTAAATAATAAATTAGATATTACATGTCTTGGTAAAGATAAACATATTTCCAAATTGATATTTCTCATAAACTAATGAAGTTCCTATATTAATTAATTTTTACTATACATTCAAAGTTTTTCCTTGCAACTACCTATATCTGTATTCTCTAAAATGAGTATTTGCAGTTTTGGTAAATCTACTTCAAAGCTTTCTGGTTCATTCACAATATTTACATTTTCAGTATTTACCGAATTGACATTAGTATTAAAAATTATTGGTTCATTATTATCCATTGATGGAATTTTATTGACACTTTCTATAGGATGATTATCTAAATTTGTAACATTGTCTCTTAAATTATTAAAAATATCTGGTTTCATTTTCTCAACAATTTCCTTATTAGCAACTTTTAAGAAGCTAGTAATTTTAGGAAGTTTTGCTTTAGATTCTTAAATTTTTTTTTTTGTTTACGTTTTTTGGCTGCTCCACTAGTACTGCTTAACATTTTGATTTTTTCTTCCATGATTAGGTACAACTTAAATAAAAATAGCTAACTATTATTCATAAATTATTAAAAAACTAAATTTCGAATAAAATATATCCAGCTATCAAAACTGTAATGATACGAGTATTATTACTGTAATATTTATAAATTCATTATAAAAACAACATTTTTAAATCAATATTTTTATATTATATATTCATTATTATATATTATAATAATATTATTATATATTCAAAATATTACTATAACTAGTAAAACATTTATGTTGTTTTTTATTTATTATAATATTTTCATAATATTATAATATGAAATTTGTTATATTATTATCATAATGTTTCAGATATTATAATACTTTCAAAATTTTTCTATCTGGGATATATTATACTTCAATATAATAAATTTATATATAGCATAATTTCACTGTATTGTTGTACGAGTATGGTAGATATTCAAATTTCTAAATAATAACAACGATTAAAGTATTTCCAAATTTTATTGAATACACGGTATAGCAAAAATTACAACTTAAAACTAAAAGTTAAACTTACCAGTTCTATGTCAGTTGTCCAGACGTTTCGATAGCGGATAGTCAAATGTAAAATGACGTGTATTTGTGTACATGGACAAACCAGAAAATACGGTTAAGGGCAATAATATTGACAAACGTCGTACGACGAAAACAATACACATTGACTTATTAATAGTTATTATTAAATGCTTTTTAAAACTGTTTAGAAACTAAAATTATAAATAGATGGTGTATTTTCCGCGGAAATAGAATTGTGTAGCGAGTACCCGCAACTAATTATTGTTTGTGACAAGCATTCAAACATGCAGTGGCGGACTGGACCACCAGGAAGCCGGGCAATTGCCCGGTTTATAACTAATCTTATATACTTATATACTTTTAGAAGCCGTATACTAATGTCTGAAAAAATCTATTATTTTTGTACTTTTGAATTTTTTTCCATCGTTGTTTAAAAATTAAAAATTTAAATTTCAATCTGAATTGTAGAAAGTGATCATTTTTCATATAAAGTAATTTTTACTTATCAAAATATTACCTACAGCATTGTTGACTTTTACACTACTCATACATATGCTACGGTGGTAAGTAGTAGAACACACTCACACTAACAACCATTCAGTATCCATTACTAGAACCACGAGGTCGGACCACTGCTGTCCGATATGTTTAGAAATTGCTTGGAATTTGTTTTTTAATAAAATAAAATAAATATAAATTGACCATACCGGGCCCTATTATATGTAATATAAATAACATACAAACCAAGTACAGAAAGTGTCAAAAAAAAAAAATAATAATAATAATAAACATAATATTAATTTATACATTATAATATATTTCACACCATTTGTAATAATCATTTTTAAATATATATATTTTTTTATTTTATCTTACTCACTAACTATTTAGCATAGGCCACAGCATGGAATGGCTAAGAGGGCTAAAACCCCTTCAGTGTGTACTCAAACCCCTCTAAAAAATAGGTGTTAAACTCTATGTGTTTGTACAGTATCTTTTTTAAATTTTATTTCATTTCAATATTCAATACTATTTTTAATGGGTTTAGATAGTTTTATGATAATGAAAAGAATATTTCATAAAATCAATTATTTCTTAAAAATAACATATTAATTATTAAATAAATAAGAAGATTATTTCATAATGGATTAAGATGTGTATATTTTTGGAAAATTTTGTGATAAATGATATAAAAGATAGAAAAATATTGTTAAAGCCAATTATGAAGATGTCGAAAAATATGGCTTCTACGGGTAAGCGATAATAAATCTGAAAGGCGATGTCAACATTTAATATCTGTTCTCCTTTTCTCTGTTCCCCGTCATCTCCATTCCTCTATTTAATTGTTTTTCTTCGTTGTTTTAATTATTATTTGTCCCAATTATTATACTTATTATTATCATATCCGTGTTTTGTATGCGTATTTATTATTATTATTATAAACTTGAATTATAGTCAGTCGAAATATTATCGTTTGCTCGACTCCGTCGACATAATATATTATTGTAAATTATTTTTTCGTGTTTGCCATTGAGACGATATATTCAAATATTTTATTTTTATCGTTCGTCGTACCTGTGTATATTTTTATTTGTCATTGTCGTTTTTTACTCGCTATTATAGCATTAAAAATTATATAGGTATTCTAAGTGTGTAATTATTTATATTATGACATTCGTCAGAATAAAAACAAAGAAATACCGAAATATCCTTCAACGACCTGCGTGTTACATGTAATTCGTTCATCCTGTTACCTTCTCAAACCTAACTAGTGCACATACTTCATTTTCGGTTGTGTGGGCGAATATCTGGTTAACCTTCATCATTCCAGTAAACAAGACTGGTGAATCCATTTCATCGTCGGATGTGCGGATTCCAGTTCGGTCACTCCACAATGATCCGGTCAATGAGAGTGCAGCGGTGAGTACCTACTTTATATATCTACGGGACCTATACGGACTTGTCATCTTCACAGATCCCGTCCACTCGTACAGAGATATCGTAGCAATATTTAGTGTTTAAGATTATATTATTGTACTTATTTCTCTCATTTTATGTCCTATCTCCCTGTTCCGTAGCATACATTTATTTTTCCCATTCCCGTACTCTTCGTCATCACTGTTGGGCATCTTACGTTGCCTACGCGATAAAATAGTTACAAGGTGCATGTCCTTTAAATTGCCTATCCGATGATAATGAGGCTCACGTCATTTAGGTTGCCTAATCAGACGAATATCAGGTAAAATACATTTATTTTTTTGTTTGTTTTTATCGTGTGGTTTAGGCCACTGGTCCTTCGGTCGGTCCGTGCACTACGCGCGAACACTTATGATGGCTAACAAAAGCTATTACGCAATGAAAGAGATGTTCATGTCGAAGTTACTGTCATGATGAACAAAGGAAAGTTTATACACAACATATCTGCGACCAATAACGACATATGCATGCGAGACGTGGGCCAGCACAAAGGGTGATGAGAAAAAACTAGCCATCTTCGAAAGGAGAATATATGGTCCCGTGTTTAATGTAGACTTAGGAGTTTTCGAAAGAAGGAAAAATGAAGATTTACAAAGACTTTATAATAAACCGAACATTTGCAAATTTCTTAGTCATAAAAGACTAGAATGAGCTGGACACATATGGCGTGCATAAGGATGTCTAATAAGAAAAGTGCTCGATGGAAATCTGAATGGAAAAAGACCCATAGGAAGACCACGCCAAAGATGGTTCGATACCGTGAAGAGGGACTTGACGCAAGTGGACCCTACGTATAACATCAATTTGGCAGTAGATAGGACGCAATAGAGAGGAATTGTAGAAGCAGCAGTAGACCTAAATGGTCTGTTCCAAGCCTAAGAAGAAGAAGAAGAATGTTCTCGATTCTGATTTAAAATATACTTGCACATATCTAATGAAGTTTAACACAGTAACCCAAAACGCATGAGAACCTGTGATGTCACATACAAATTAAAAAAATGCTTTTGTATATTGTTAAATATTTCTATTTTTAGAAATTCTAGGAAGAATTTTTCCTTTGTGTATTTTTTTTTTTTGGGGGGGGGCGTCCTAAATTCTAATTTTTCGCCATTTTTTTATATGTATATTATAATATGGATATATTTATAACCGCAACCAATAACTTACCTATAACTTACAAGTTATAGTTACACCATTTCATTATTATGTGTAACACATTAATACTATTGAATATTGATGATATCTTACAATAACTCAAATAAAGACGGTCCACGCTTGACATCTGAAAAACAAATTGTCTATGCAAAATGCCTTAAAATAATTTTGTTAAAAGGCTTTTAAAATTACATTTTCAGGCTAAGGTATTAGGTTACAAATTTGGATTTTGAATAATTTTTGCAAAAATTCAAATACTTTTTTTTCATATAGAAAATTGTATTTTTATTTTGGTATAGTTAGTATCTAATGATTGTATGGTATTGATGGTGCGATTTTGACAAAAAAAAGGTAGGATGTCTGATGCAAACTTTGAAAAAATCATGCAACTTATTGCAATCATTCATTTGATTAAAAAACATATGTATATGTATGTGTTTTACTTTATATTAAACAATATTACCTACCTGTTAATAAATAATAATGTATAATATAATATAATTATTCATTATTTGTCTATTGCACATTTTTTTTGTCAATAAACAATAGGTATTTATAATATCAATAATAAAGAAATAAATCTGATCTTTGTATAAATCTAAAATAATAATACACTTTTCTGTAGGAAGACCATGAGAACAAT
The DNA here is from genome assembly GCA_025469235.1 of Pemphigus obesinymphae. Classification (NCBI taxonomy): domain Eukaryota; kingdom Metazoa; phylum Arthropoda; class Insecta; order Hemiptera; family Aphididae; genus Pemphigus; species Pemphigus obesinymphae. Next base: position 9,122 of record JAIPRL010010384.1, read on the forward strand.
GGATCAACTTTCTCTACCTAATGTGCAAAGTGCTTTCTCGACTTAATTTTAATATTAATACTAAATTTAACTTAATATATATATTATTAGGGCATATTACCTAATACTCTTTATTATTTATAAAAAGTAAAAAAATTCTTAAACCTATCTATGGCAACTATTTTCCAGTATCTTAAATAAATTATAAGTTTTTTTTACTTTAGGATTTTTAGGTTTAAAATATGAAAAATGTTGTAATTAATTACTTGTTTGAAAATCTATTTAAATAATTTTAAGTAGGTACATATTATATTTAAATACTTTCATTTGACTAGGTAGGTACTTGTTTTTGTATTTAACAGTCTGTAGCTGCAGGTTAAAATCAGCAAATATCCACCTATCATTACTACCCTATAGACTTTTAATACGTTATTGAAGAATAGTAACAAGATAAAAAAAATCATATTAAGTTTGTTGTTTCTAAAGGATAGCAATAAGAAAAAAGCATGTGATAAACTGATATATTTTATCACATATTTTATTTATTACGAAGAAAAATTTCTCATTTCCCAGGGAATAGTAATTTTCTTCCATATATTATCTTTCAAAATGATGATATCCTTAAAATCTTTATTGATATATTTATATAATATATAATAATGGACACAAGTTCTTAATATTTTACATTATTATAAATCTGAGAAAAACTATTTATTTTAAGGCAGAGTAAAAAAATTATTATAAAATACAATCAGCTGATTGAAAATTATTTATCCTTGGGCCTTGCAGAAGGTGTGACTGTCACAGTTCAAATACAGATGAGAAGCATTAGTGTTATTGTAGAATTGAAGTTATTCAAGATTATTCCCAAGATATTCTAAAGAAATGTACATAAAAAGTCATATAAAAACATATAACATTACGTATATCATTCTAAATAATTTTGACGAATTATGAATACAAAATACCTTATATGATAATATAAAAAAATAACATTATTTCATAAAATATAGTTAAACAGAACATAATACATTTTAGCCACTTTTATAATAAAAATATAATTTAGTATTTAGAAGTACAATAAATTCAAAACAATTTGTTGATGCATTACAATTTTAAAGTAAAAAGACATGGGCTCTATTTTTCAAAAAAATACTATACTATGTAAAAATTATTTACTCTTTATTTTTATTAATTTAATTTAATAAATTTTGTTTTTCAAATACTTCCTCTCTACAATTGTTTGTAGTGTAAGTTACTAATATTACAACTAATGTGTTTTCCATAAAAAATTTGTGACAAATTTATTATATTTTATAACAAAGGAACTTAACATTACGACATGTTACTTACTACATATAATATTTAAATACAATATATTTGGATCATAAAAAGATAAAAATACATAATAGAAATACACAACAGAAAGAAGGATCAGAATTAGTAGTCCTTATGTAATGTGTTCATCATACAAATAATTAGTGGATAAGAACAGGATATAGAAAGATGGATTGCTAGTAGAGTGAGCAGGTACCTTTAGGCGGCGCCGGACAGTGAAACTACCAGCCTACTGAGTTTTAAAATGTCTATCAGTCCAAAGAGTTGATCCTTCAAAAAAAAATTTATATACATATATATATATATATATATATTTATTTATATACATAGGTATACATACATACTATAGAGTACCGGCTACTAAAAATCTTCCAAATTTCACTTTGTGCTCTTATATTTTTGGCTATACATTACTTAAACGGCCCAAATATTGCCTGGCCCACCGATTTGAACTCAATAACTCACCAGGCCTATCTGGACCTGCCTTTAGGCCTTTAAGTTAATTAAAGCAAGGAGGGAGAAAGAGTAAATATTACTAGAACAAATGTTAAAAAAGGAGTTATTACTTTTGAGTCGGTGGTCAGCTAGGGAACTTGGACTGAGTATATTTATAACAGCGTTATAATCATGAGGGAAACACAATACTCCCAATTTTAAGCTTACAAATTTAAAAAAACTTCACTGCACACGCTTTAGTTACATAGTATCAATAATTGTCTACGGATTTAAGACAAATGAGCCATATTCAAGTATAGGCATGACAAGTGTGACAAGTGTGACAGGCATGACGATAAAAGACTTTAATGAGCTAGAGTATGTATTGGAGGTTGGCCACATCGCTTATTCTACTATATTTATAATATAATATCCCCCCCGGGAGGTTATTTAAAACAATATTTTAATACTTGAATAAACGAAAATGAATGATATTAAATTCAATATTGGAAAACAAAAATTTTGATATTAATTTTATCAATTGTTAAATGAGTTAGGCCAAATACTGTATAGTTTTTTTGTATACGTTTGTTCTTATAAAGAGCAAAACATATGATTTTTTCGGACAAATTACTGGGTGACGTTCATCTAGATCCCCGGTCAATTAGATACACTTGTATTTAAGATCTCAGAAACGTGATTCACGAGAACAAAGGATTTGGATTTTATAATAAATGGTAAAGCTTGTGATTTGATAACAAATTCAAAACTTTTTACCCACAATTATAGATAATATAATCGTAGTAGGTGTTACAGTGTTTACTACGTTTTAAGATAATATCTTATATCTAAAATCGTGGTGTTTACACTGTTTTACACAAATAACATAGACAAGAAATGTTTCAGATATACATTATAATAATATGATAATGTAATAATGTTGGACACACTGACACTAGTGTTGTCATTGTAACGAAGCCGTCATCATATCACACACATCGTTCGTTCGTTGTCTCGATGTCGTACACTATGTTGTATTATAATAATAATAATAATAATATGTTGTAATTTTTTTTAAATAAATAGTCTTCTTGAATTAATATATATATTGTTGATTGATGAGCGATAAGAAGAAGATAAACATGGCGCAGTCGGTAAGATATAGTGTAAGGCAGTAAAAGTAAAAACGTATATCGAATACACGACCAATACACGCGGTAAGTGTAAACATAACCCAACTCCTAAAATGTCTGCTGCGGTGAAGTTGCCAAAATGAAGTTTTGGAACTGCTGTATCGTTAGTGAATGAATTACATAATTTTAAGAGACAGTTTTATAATATATAATAATATAATAATAAATATTATACCTTCAGGAATTAAGACAATATTAAGTAATAGATCGACTTGTATCACTGACCGATATGGGAATGCCAAATTTAGCACCTGGATTATAAAAACAGATAGGAAAAGTAAAGAATATACAGAGTGAGTACATATAACAATAATAATTTCGTGACATAAAATATATATATATATTTTTAATTAGTACTTTAAAGCGAATAAAATGAGTGCCTCTTATCCTGTCTTATAATATATTACAAGGGATCCTCATCCGGTTCGAAGGACCATATGAACGAGTCAGGCCGTGTAATATCAACACGGAATTAAGACCCAACTGTAATCGAATTATAATTTACCGGTAGATCCCTAGAGTACTCACAATGGATAAGTATAATAATAAAAACAACGAGGTTTCGGTATTACGAACTAATATTTCTATGGAAATATATATATATAAAAAGGTACTTATTCTAATGTTAGTATTGTAGTAAAATTATATATAACAAGGAACTATAAGTAACACACAAACATTAATACATAATAAAATTTACATTGAACTCACATAACGGTGATGATGAGTAATGAATGAGCGATGATGGTAATAATGCTTGATTGTATATGAGTAGTTAAGACAAACTTGAAATTCTCCGCATATGGAATGAAATTGATGTGATTGAACCGATGTCACTCTGGATACTGGTGAATATAATGTATTGTCACAGATGTGTATGAATTAGCGTATGGTGGCGCGTTGAACAATGTCTAATATAATTACATACAATTCCACACCTTCAATATCAAAAGAGCTCGTAAAAGGTGGAAAATGCAAGAATTGACGGCAGGTTACGACAGAGTGTCGTCTTCCATTCACTCTCAGCACGGTACTGACTATATTTGTTGACGATATCGTAATTATCACAATCATAATGCATTATTACATAACTAACATATTCACGCACATTTTTTATATAACAATTATAAATGTACGCAAAAACATATAATATATGTACATATATTACTTGTAAAAGATTTAGTACTTAAGGTAAGTTTAAACGTACGTGAAGTTGGCCACCCGACTTTGTCCAATCGACTCTGGACAAATTGAAATAATTATAAACTTTATTTTGAATTTCGTAAATAATTACAAGATTTTAATCAAACGTATTAAAAGATCAAAATTACTAAAATGAACTATTGTGTGAATGTGGTCACTTCCGGACGTGCGTGAAATTGGTCCTCTGACTTTGTCCGATCGACTCCGGACTAGTACCAATATTTTGCAACTTTTCTGCAAATAATTTAAAAAAAAATGTGTGTGTGTGCGTTTTATTTTATTTTTGTTTGTTTATAGGTATTTATTCACATTTGGGGGCATAAGTAGTGTATTAAAATGCCAGAAACTTGAAAAAGTACACCAACCCATAAATGTATAGTATATACCTAAATACTTAAACTCACAATATTAATCAATATTCAATATACATAATATATATCTATATTGCACATAGGAGGTTTGTTCCCGACAACGACGACATGTTATTTCCGTGGACGTCGAAATCGAAAAAAAATAAACCAGATCGCTATAATGAAATTCGAACCGGTGAACCCGTATTGAAAGTTGGTTTGATAATTGACGTTCTGTACCACTAAGCTATCTAATCAAAATTATAAGGTAGTCGAAATTTCTCGAATTTAAACTATTCAGATAACGGACAGTACAGTATTTCGACTTATAAAATATGTACCTACCACAGATATATATCTGCAAGCACGTGTCAAAATATGTTATGTACAATTATTTTTAAGTCATGTGAAAGTTAAAGTGACATAAAAAAATGTTGCCTAAAGTTGCCTTAGAGAATTGTGGGACTTGAGTTTAATGAATTTTAATTCTGAAAATGGATTCGAATTTATTAATATGCCTACAGTGGTTTAAACAAGAAATTTTTTAAAATTCATTTATATGGCTTTGTTATCGATGAACACTAAAACCATTTTTTTAGTTTTTAATTTTTATTATAAAACACAAAATGTTTGTAATATTAATAATCGTCTTGATCAATCCCAAGTAAAATGTTAATAAATAAAAATAAGTTTTCTAAATTGTAATCCATATAATCAAGCTCGTACAGTTACTAAGCAGAGTGTCCAAGTTCGATCTAAAATCCCTATGGCTACAGTCCCCTTAAGGGGATTGAAAGCGGTAATGTATTAACGGGTTGTGTATAGGAAATTATTTTAATAATACACGTACGTTACATAGTGTATTTATGAGAGTAGTATTTGGTATTTAGTGTGTATAAATACATTTAGCTTAATAAAGGTGATGTGTTCACCCGCATGAACCCGCATGTCAATAAATACTAAATCCTAATACTTTTCGTACTTATACTAGTACTCAATCCAATCCCACTGTTTTGGCTAAATGATGATCCAGCAAGAGGAAATTAGCACTCTTAAATAATACATACTTACGTCCAACATGCAATAGTGTATGAGCTTTTTAATTTATTCCTAATATTTGATGTGCCGATTCATCGTTAAAAATACACATGGTTCATTTTGTTGTAGGTACAAATAAAAAAATACAAAAATAAATTAAAAATTGTAAATAACATATAATAGCAACAATGTAAGTAATATGCCTAATCTTTTAAATACAGTTGTAATATTTGCCATTTTCTAATCAGTAATCAGCAAACGAGATAACCATCATCTTCACTGTTTGTTTTTTTTATCTCGTGAAGCATGACCAGAAATAATAAGATTTGGGGCTAAATTATGACCTAGAAGGAGGAAACTAGCACTCTTAAATAATACATACAAAACAGATTACGATGAATACAAAAAGGTAAAGAACAAAATAACAACTGAATGTAGAATCGCGAAAGATAAATGGTTGTAGATGAACTGTAAAGAAATTGAAACTGATTTAATAAGAAACAATACGGACAAAGCCTACAATAAAGTGAAGGGAATAAATTACACTCCGAAAACAAAAAGTAATGTGGTTAAAGATAAATCAGTAAATATCTTATTTGAAAATGAAAAAGTAGCAGAGAGATGGAAACAGTATATGGAAGAGTTATACAAAGGAGATGAAATTGAAGATGAGCAAATTTATATTGAAAGTGAAGAAGATGTAAATATGAATGAGTTGGGACCAGTAATAACGAGAGAAGAGTTATATAAAGCATTGAAAGATTTAAGAGATAAAAAAGCAACGGGGACGGATGAAATACCAGCAGAAGTATTAAAAAACTTAGACATTGCAACGACAGAAAAGCTATTTAATATCATCACCGATTGTTATGAAAAAGGAAAGATCCCTAACGATTTCTTCACAAGTAAATGTATTACCATACCTAAAAAGGGAAATGCAAATGACTGTTCTAACTACAGAACAATTTCT
>JAIPRL010010385.1:0-15627 GCA_025469235.1 Pemphigus obesinymphae
AAAAAATGTATCTAGATACAAGATACAAGATACTTTCAGAATATGTATCATGATACAAGATACAAGATACAAATGTATCTTTGATACGTATCAAAGATACATGTATCTATGATACTACCCAACCCTGGTTGTAACCATTTTAATATTATTATACAATATTGTATAACAACGTATCTGAAATATGTAATGGCTATCCGAGTATCTCGGGTATAAATAATATTTGTGCAATATTTTTCAAAAAGTCTACATCATTATATAATTTTTAATAATTAAACATTTTTTTATCCGCTTTTTTATTTTTTAAAACTATATATAATTTTTTGATTTTAAAACAGAAACCTATGATTTAAATTATAAATTCTTAAAGATTATATTTTATAAGAATTTTAACGTTTTGATTTCTTAATTCCGATGAATATTTCTTGAGTAAAAAGCGTTCAAATTTTAGACGCGGCGGAGTGGAGAAGTACTACGACTATAGTACGTAATACTCGTAATAGATGTTGATAATGACAGTAGGACAGTAGATATTTATACTTTCCGAGATATTGCATGTGCCTATGATAAAAAAAAAATCATCCTGTATATATTGAACAATATGTCAATTTTGATATATTCAATATTGTAATATATTCGAAACATTAAACAGTAGTTTTGTAAAGTATATAGCTGACAAAAGCACAAAACGCTATATGCTTTTGTATACCTATATTTCAAAATCTTAAGAAAACTATACATTATATTCTTATTGTAAAAAAAATCACGTATTTCCTATTTTCAAGGAACATAATGTTCCTCAAAAGAAATGCATGCTGTCATACATAAACTGTATAATATATAGGTACGAATTGCTTATTGTGCAAAATGAAAACCTAGTAAACTGTACCAATGTATATATGACGAATAATTATTTGATTGTCGGTTTCATTTAAGGTTTTATTCGGGGTTTTATTGTACTTATATTATAGACTTCTTGTGAAATTCGATATTTTGTATAAACCATGAACAATGAAATATATTGAATGAGACCACTTTTCATAAGTTTTGTTCAAAATCATTTTTCGAATTCGTCTTTACAGTAATAGGTTCCAATGTAGAATTAATTATTTAAACTCAATAAGTGATTGACCCGCCAGGATTATTGTAATGAGTTTTTTGGGAAAATTAAATGATAGAATGATTATAAAATACAGATTTGGGAAATGCTTGAAATTGTTTGAAAAATTCAATGGGTATATTTTTTGAATGTAGAAACTAATTCGAATATTTTATTGTATTCTGAACTCAAAATTATTAACAAAACTATACAATTATTTTAAATTTGAATAATGATTATTCTTAAATTGACCATAATGTATATTGTATATTGTACATATTATGTATATAATTTAGGTACTTATATACAATATTGTACATCTACTTAAAGAGTCGAAATCCTTCATTTTTTACACTTTTAAGTTATCTTTAAGATTAAATCTTTTAATACAATTCGTATGCGATTAAGATATTGTTTATATATATATAATATATAAAAACAAATTTAATTATGTTTTTATTGATACAATATGCTGCAGCGATTTAAAGCTAATTTAAAAATGTAATCTATTTACAGAAAAAGTAAAAATATTATTATTAAAATTCAAAATTTAGATTAATATATAACTATAAATATATATTTAAATAATTTTGCACATTTTATCTAAGCACATATTATAACATTAGGCATTTATTAATATTATTTATTATAAAGTTATGTAAATTATTACTAAATGTTCAGAATTACTCGCTATGAATTTTTTTTATTTGGGTAATAATGCAGGAAGAAAACGGTGGATACGGATTTATGTACATATTATTTTCGAAGAAAAAAGACGCCCACTCATTTGCTTATCATGGGTACCCGCATTTCGCGATTTTTTTTTTATCTTTGGGCATTAATAATATTCATGGAAAGGGAAAAAAGGAATCCCTTAGCTTTAAATTAGTATTCGGTACGAGAAATTTGAGCCGGCGATTCATCATAATTAAAAACAAAACACGCGAGAAACTCCTTAAAAGATTAATTACACAGATATATAATTATTTCCTGAGAAAATCGTTTGCTTTTGGTATTTTCGTTTTCGGATTTCTACCGCGTCTTCAGCTGACACAGGAGATACGCGCAAAGGAATTTCGGGATTATAAAAAATGGCGCACCCATTGTCATTCCTCACGGGTTTGTGCCACGAGTTTGTATGTATACAATATAGAATACAGTACGATCGAAATTAAAAATTACAGACATTGTCTCCTATTGTCTAATAAAACTCAAAATAGACAAAAATTAATATATCAGATTAATAATTACATTATAGAATAAAGATGAATTGAAATATTTTGGATTATTTATAAATATATATGCTTACATCTAATATGTGTAATCAGATTAAGAGTTTGTACGTATACTTTTGAGAATAAAAAAAATGAAACTATACTTTTTATTCAAACGTCATAACAAGACATTTTTTAAATGAAAGGTTTTTTTTGACAATACCCGCAAGCACTCAGTTATAAAAGGGCGTACAGAGACAAACAGCTCCAACACCCGTCATCAGATAACTCAATTTCTAAAAAAGTAAAAACTTTAAATCACTGACAGACAAAGAGTTTTTCCTTATAAAATATTAATTTTCGACAACTAAAATTCATTAAAAATTATACCTCTTAAGTGATAGTTACGCGCAAAAGCGGTACAGCCGAGTTCTCATTTTATTTTCAACAATTTACTTCACGGACCGTCATTTGAATTGGACGTTTATCCATTATATTAAACTTTCAAATTATTTTAGTTTATTATTTATTGTAAACATTTAATTTCTCTCCATTTTGAATACGTTATTTGTGAGAAAATTATTATAATATATGACATATTGTGTTCACCTCGTATATATCATACCATTGCGGCAATAAATATTGTTTGCTACGTAATATACGTACGTCTGGCATTGTTGTCCACTCTTCCGTAAATATGTCTTACATTGTCTTTTCGTCTGTTTGTTTTCGCGCAGGGTCGACCATCATCGTATAAATACAATTAGTATCGTTCATGGAGGAAAGTGAGAAAAGAAAATCCTGAAAAGAGAAGAATACAGCAGGTTTTTCTGCATACATGAGGGTATTAAACACCACGGGGCGTCTAAATAAAGTATCCCATTATTCTTAATCATACTACCTATGTAACCTGCAAGCCCAACTTATACATTATAATATACCTATACATATAATAAAATGTCCTCTCCTCTGGAAAATAAAATTAAGTTTTTTTTTCTCTTAAATATTATTATGAAATGAACTGTTACAATAATATTATATGTTTAAAAATATGTAAGTATAGAATATTATGATTTATTAAATACATAATATTTATTACCTATATAATATATGTATATAAGTATAATTTCCTATTTATTTGAACAACATTATGCTGAAATTTAAATAATGTCACACATTTATTATCAACTCCTGATGCCACTAACGCCACAACTGCAGAAAGTTAGGTTGGTCGGGAAAGTGCAGAATTTTGATTTTTCTATTGTTTTAGTCGATTTTATCCTTATGATTATTGCGATGTAGGAAAAAAAAAGTGTAAATAATATCTTATGCCTTATGGTATTACATTTACAACGTTTAAAACGACTTACAAAATTGATAATATTTAAGCTGTATATATACTGTAAAAATATACGGTCATTAATTTTAAAGACTTTGTTAAAGCAATAATATTATACCCTACCGTTAGTCGGATAGAATTCGTTCAACGGGGATTAGTAGATATATATACGAGTCAGTAGACTAAAAAGTAAAACTGTTTAAAACTATACAGTTCTTTTTTTCTTAAGATAAAACCCGATCATTTTCTATTTGTTTATTAGTAATAAACGAATAATAAATTATTACTATTCTTATGAATAATCGGTGTACAATATAAAATTATATCAAATTATGTACAAGAACATAATCATTAATGTGCATTTAAAATTAACATATTTACGTCATAAATGTAATTTTTTTTTTGTCTTTATTTTTATACTTGGCAGGCCTCGAAATATTTATTCAAAAATTATGAAGTGTTATTTTTCTCGCGAATTTTGAGTCGCTGAATTCAAAAATACCAAAATAAAAAGTGTGGCTTTTATAATTTTCAAGTTATGAGATGTATCTTAAAAGATACATTGCCGCAATAAGTATGTCGAAATAAGTATATATAATTATTTGTCGAGTAACGAAAACCAACAACTACTATTCACTTAATTTATAAATAATTAATCATATAAATGTTTAAATTTAATCTAATTAATAGATTCTACACTAATAATAATATACAATAATATTATATCACTTTTAGAAATTTTTGACCATTTCTTGATTTTTAAGAATTTTTTTAATATCACAAAGTTTTGTCAGACAGTACACCACTATCTTACATATATAGATATTTTACCAACATTTGTATACAAAATTGTAAATAATGTTTACTTAGAGATTCTAAAAATATAATGCATTTGTACAAAATATTTTTTAAACATTTTTTGTATTAAAAAGAAAATGTATTTAATATTGAGTATTTGTAGGATATAAATGATTTAAAATCACAAAAAAAAATATCACAGCAATCACATACTTTTATTATATACATTATTGCTTATTAGTAAAATAAAATATATAATAATGTTAAAGCGTTTTTAGAATATAAATTTATTATTTTAAATAAATAAAAAAACCTTTTCATCGCAATTATCTTATTGTATACTTATTATAAAAACAATATAAAATTATAAAAACAAATAAGAAATTATTATAGGAATTGATAATTTATAAATAGGTAATATTAAATATATTTAAAAAATATATAATATTAAGCCTTTTTTGTATTAATTAATTATTTAAAATCACAATATGATGAACGTATCTTTTTAGATACATATAAAATATAATCAGAAATGGAGACTTCTAGCAATGTATCTTTTTGGATACATATAAAATATAAACAGAAATAGAGTATTCTAATAATATATTTTTTGGATACATGTTTTTAAAGTACGTATAAAATAAATAAATTCAATGAATCTAACAAAAACATTAGTATTATTATATAAATGAGACGTATCTGATTTTATTCATAGTGCAAAATTTAATTATTTCCTTCAGTTGTTTCCAATTTATCGTTGATTATGTATGGGCATTTTTCAGCAGTATCACAAACACAAAAATCATAATGTTAGATATAATGTATTACCGGGAAGCTAATAATCAGACGCTTATTATTTTTTGCCTCGTGATTATTGATATGTTAATTGGTGTGTATAAATAACAAACGCTAAAATATTTCATTTCAGTATCTAAATGATTACAAACAAGGTGTATCCAAAAAGATACAGCGCCAAGTTAAGAGTTAATTGAGAAATTTATAGTTACTATATTTAATGTCTATCAATAAAATAACCAGTAATATGTTATTAAATTGAATTTTAAAAAGTCGGTCAGTAGAGGAGGGGAGCATTTCGCTTGTTTTTCTTTGCACCTTTACTATACTTGGAAAATCAATTAATGACCTTTTTATACTACCAACTGAAATTCATTTTCTAATAGAAAACTGCCCCGAAACTACCCAAAAAAGTGTAAACACACAAAATGAAAATTCACATTGTAAAACCAATACCGAAATCGATACATTCCCCCGGGTCATTACATTTGGAAATCAGAATCTAAAATGTCAATTTCATTAGATATATTGTTACAAATGTGTTAATTATGTAGTTTATGTGATTAAAATCGATTCATGTATAACAAAAACATAAAATACACAAATTTTCTATTCACATTAAGTATTATTATTTTTATTTTGAAGTATAAATTATAATTTTGTATAATATAGTACATTACGACATAAATTTATCATAGAGAAATAAAAATATTCAGTAACAAAATATAATGACTTTTTATATCCAAAAATGTATTATACCAGTGGCCCAGTAAGTTATAATGTTTAAAAATGGGACATATTATATAATAAATGAAGTAATAAATAAAGTCAACATTTAATATTATGTCATTTTTCAAAATTAATTTAATTCATTGTATAATATTATACTTGGAACATGAAAACTACTAGTACATCAAGACATCAAGTGTATCGTATATATGCGTTATCAAGGCCCTTTTATATTGAAAGATATTTTTATATTGAAAATTTAAGTGAATATTTAAAGAGCAAATACTATCAAAGTTATATTTTATATTAAAGTTTAATAATAATAGGTGATCTTGAAAAATAATATATTTAAAAAATGATAACTGTAATTCACAATTCGGGTCCATTCAAATATATTATGTAAGCATCTTGAAAGAAGGAATATATTAAACATAGTGCTGATATTCGCTGAAAAAAAAACATGGGGCGGATCAGAACTATGCTTATATATTGAATATATAATTTAAACAGGTAGTCGAATTTTTTTAATTGGTGACTAAAAAAAAAAAATACTGTTATTCTTAATTTTTGGGGGTCGCGGTCGTTAATTATAATGACATAATTAAGAGGGGGTCTGCCATTTGCTGATAAAGGGCAGGTGGAGTCTAAAAATCTAAAAGTTTGCTAACGTGATACTTGAATTGACTTTTATTATTGTTAATAAATACTAATTATAGTGATCTACGCATATATTGAATAAGTTGTGCGTTTCTTCATTACTTAACACATATTATGACCGTAGTTACGCGTGCATGGTATAGTGAATAATTAAATATGATTAATCCAACAATTGAATACTTTATTATTGTTTATTCGTATATTTATGAATTTTTATTATTTCTCCCAAGTTGATTTTAAAGATTTATAACAAATATGATATTTGAGGACTAAATTATTTACATTGCTATACCAATATACTATAAAAATTATTATAATTATATTTTCATATATTTTATTCAAAAAAATAAATAAATAATGAATAAAAAATATTTCAAATTGTGAAAACTATGTAACATTTTGAATGTGTAAATCCTTTAGGGGCCTACTATTAGATATAATTGTATGAATAAAATAGATGCGTAACATGCTCTTAAATAATTTTTGTACTGTGAAATAATATACTAATATTGTTATATGTATAATTATTTTAATAAAAATAATAACTTTAATTATAATACTATAAAATAATATTAAAATATAATGTGATTAAATTAATACTAATCGTTTTAATTTTATTATCCGTGATTACCCCCCCCCCCCTTCCATCTTAAATACATCAATATATTGACCTATTATATAATTGTAATGTTATTTGTTCAAATACTTTCTTGAAATATAATATAATTTTAATATTAAAATATTTAAAATTCAACATAAAAATAAAATAAAATAAAATCTTAAATTTATGAAAAAATAGGTATTACAATAATATATAATACGAAACATATAGTTAAAGCTGGGAAAGTTAATTAACTTTTTGATTATTCTTTTTTTGAGTTTTTTTTTTTTTATATCTTTATTTTACATATATGAATTATTATAGTACAACGATCAATTGATGATTCAATAGGTACATAAAAGATAAATAAAATAATGATACTAATATTATAATTATACCTACCTAATATAAGTTAATATAGATAAAATTAAGTTAAGCATTACTTTTGATTTGAATTAACATAAAATATTGGAAAAAAATTTACAATTTAGTCATAATTATTGAATTTTGTAATTAATACCTTTACCTATATATATATATATATATATACCAATACATAATTTAAATGAAAACATATTATCAAACTTTTTTTTTTTTTTTTTCTTCAAAATCGAAAGGATCTATTTATATAAATATAATTTAACTTGATGATAAATAAGAATAAACGAGATAAAAACTTAACTCGTTTTATTATAAAAATGAACACGACTTTTTAACTGGTTAATTGTCAACCTTGAGACAATGGACATGTAATATTTAAAAGTATAGTAATAGATACCTATTAATATTATACAAGGGTCTATGGTCATCAACAAGTGGTTCTCGTCCGAACTATGATTAGGTCTGTGTTATGATAATATGGGTACCTACTATTATGTAATAAAAAACCAAGTTATACATTTGTAGTATTTGTTATCGGTTGATTATAATGTAGACTATATAGGCAAATACTATATTATTATACACAAACACGCATTTTACAACGTCAATATTAAAAATAATAATTATAAATCATAGTTTTCGAAACTGTATAGTGATGGGCATATACCTACTCCATTATACTGTTAACCCGCGCGATATTAATGACGGGATTTTATATTTTATTTATGATAATTTTACACATTTATGTCATATTTGTAGCATATTTGGAAAACGTTTGTCAAAATATTTTAAGGACATCGTACACCATACGGTTTGAATTTATTGAATAGGTATTCCTTAATTAACTTTCGTTATTTACAACGTATTTGCGATATTGAACAAAAATAGTATGGAAATTCAATGTTACATATATTGTCATATACACATTTCGATTATTCCAGAACCGTTGGCTAAAAATGACAAAATATGTATATTTTTCTATACATGGCATTCTGCAAAACAGTCAACAGCTGCTGTAACCGTTATTATTTTAAATTAAATATATAGGAATATAGGTTGTAATATTTATTCATGATATTATTATTACTGCGGTATACAGGTATTATGCAGACTACGCATATAATACAGTTATTATTGAAATTTCATCGTATACAATTTCTAAATATGTAAATTTAATTTTTAATAAAATGTATAATATTTGTACATTTATGTTTTTTTCTCCGTAAACTATACGTATATAATAATAATATGACCTCATATTATATTATTATATTAGGTATATATTGTTTGCAGTAGGAAAAAAAAAAAAAAAAAAAACGAAGCGTGCGTTTATTATTCGTTTATTTTTTGTTAGTTGATTGTTTAATATATGTATAGTGTATACCTACATATTTCATGTACATTTAATTTTTATTTTATAAATATCGGAAGCTGACTAGACTACACGTCATAACGTTTATTTTTGCGATTAGTACTGTATATTACTGAAATTTTTCTCCTCGATAATTGATTGAAAATCGTTATATTCGAGGCGAAATAATATATAGGTATATATATTGTAATGATAATATTCGAACGTTCGAATATAAGGAAATTTACCGATATTATACTGAATACCCGTAGGTATATATAATATATCTGATATATGGGCCGCCCGAAAAGTTGGACACAAAATCAATACAACTTAAAATCTTACGCTGTTATCTATTTCCTGCACTCGACAGCTTTTAAATCCAATTATTTTTTTTTCCACTGTCATAAAACGAAACTGTTTAAAATACATTTGAATTTAAATCATGGTTGATATTAATTAAATGCCATTATTGCCGGTAGATATTTACTACCTACATTTTACTATATATAGGTCCTGAGTTCTTGCATGGTTCTATAGTATCTTAATTGAACTTATATATATCAGTAAATCTTGACGGATGTTGAGTATATTATATAATTGTCACGGTGTACACAAAAATATAGGATTTGCATACAATTTTAGCGCAAGACCATAATATCACAAGATTATCTATCATATACGACTGAACTGCACTGGACTTGAACTACTTGAACTACAGTATACTATAGGTGTGATAAAATATGAAGAATTCAGATTTATATTTTGACTGATTTAAATAAAACTGAAAATGTTAAATATTAAAATAATTTTTATATCTCATAAAAAATACACCATTACTTATCCTACTGCTTAATATAATTTGGAATTTATTTCCATGTATTCTCCAATACTATATAGGCATATAGTTATAAAATCCGTTCATTGTTTGCGCCACTTATGGTTTCCACCAGATATATATTTTTATATCTGACATTATTTTATTATGTATAATATGAGTATATGACTTGAATATTTAAAAAAAAGTGTACACTATACTATACATATCGCTGTCTATAATGAAAGAGTGTTTCAACTTTTTTTTTTTTTAATTTTTTTATACTTAATAACGAGGTATATATTAGTTTAATTAGATAGTTATACTTTATTTTTTACTTGAAAGAACTGGATTTCGAACCCACTTTATTATTAATCAGTGAATAGTCTTGTATAGTGATTAGTTCGGATTTTAAATATTTACGACAAACATGCAAAAATAATGTTAAGTATAAATAAAGGCAAAAATGAAAATCGAACTTTTTTCCGTTTTGATGGAAACAATATGGTTAATGGAAATGAAAATTGTTATTTTGGCGGAAACGCCTGGCTCGCGTTATGAAGCAAGGTGAAGAATATGATATTATAATAATATATACTGTTTGAATTAAATATTTTGAACAGAGTTACAAGATTGAAAAGTTTCGTATGAAATCTTGAACACTTTTCATCAATACAATAAATCGTTTTTACTTTATACGATTACATATAATAAATGTCCATTAATCAAATTATTATATATAGACTGCATACTTCTGTCATTACTATAGGGAATGGATTTATATGTAAATGCATATTTTCATTAGAATAAACTATTTGAAATCTGATAAGAAATGTGCACGATTTATTTCATTCTTATTAAAATAGAACTAATATTATTTTGTATATTTTGCATATTTTTAATTTTTTAAAACTTTTTTGCATATTTAATGTATATTTGTAAATTTTAAATGCATATTTTGCAGCATATTATAGTGTTTTTAAATTTATATTTCGAGGTTTTTTTGTGCATATAAATCCGTTACTAGCATTACTATATTCACGCAGTACTTATGGTATTACTGGTAAGGGGTATTTAATATCGATATTGTTATAGATAATTTATTTTATTAGCTGTATATAATTAGTTACATTTCCGAGTATGTTATTTTTCCATATAACTTATTCATGTCGTCGATATAATATTCTGCTGGAATACATGAGATACTTAAAATGAAAAGAGAACTAGATTTTATATTATCCACTTTTTTAAGTATATAAACATTACATAATATAATACAAAAAAAAAAGTATAAGTGTGTAAAATGTATTGTATACTATAGTATCTATCTATATATATATATATATATATATATATATATATATTACCAATCATTTTTAAACAATTCATTGATATACAATACAGCTTGGTACAATATTGTGCCTCAAATGTGAAACAAATTAAATTTGTACGCACTAGAGAAAATAATTCATACTGCACATCATAGAGGTGGAACTAGGTTTTTCACAACGGGGGAAAAATATTAAAATTACGCCCTATATCGTCCAGAAATGTATACTGTACAGATTCAACTTTCGAAAAAAAAGTCAGTCGTACATATTCTTACTTAACATATTCTACTTGTATATAAACAAAAAAAAAAAAAAAAAAAAAAAAAATGCAATTATCACTACACATTTTTTTTTTAATTTGTACCCACTGCACATATGCATTTTCGCGTTTTACACTTTGTGTCGTATTTCACGCTAAAATAGGAGCCGATCTATAGGTAATGAATGTTTCGACGAAACTATATGAAAACATTAAATTTCACATCTCTGAGTTTGAAACGAATATATATATATATATATATATGGAAAGGGACGATTATATTCCTTTCCCTTCCGGTCGAATAACCGACCATATATATATTTACATAACAATATATTTTATACGCGATGAAAACGAAGAACTCAAGTTAGGTTAGGTCGTGTTGTGTATACGAAAACCCATTTATTTAGTGGGGACAAATAAAATTCCTCTTGACCCTGCGCCAAACTTCCGCAAATAGTAGTATATGTGCGTGCGTGTGTGTGTGTGTCTGAGAGTATAGTAAGTACACCAGTTGGCGGCGAGTTATTTAAAGCCGAGACGGCAAATCGTTCTTATAGAACATGGCCTATATATAAAATACGCACAAAAGATAGATGGCCTGTGATAGGGTTGCTTCTCGAAAGTTCTTCGTTCGTGGCCAAACACCATATATACAAGTACGTATACCATATATATATTATATATATATATATTACATAAAACTCGGGCTCGGGACTTTTTAAATTGTTTTTTATTCTTAAAAATGCGCGTGAAAAATACGAATTACTAGGACGTGATGCCCGTCTTATACGCGTGATTACAGTACCTAAACAAAACGAAAAAAATGGCCTCTGCGCAGTACCTATAGCGAATCTATAAATATAGCTAAATCTTAAATGATGGTCGGAAAATTCAGAGTGGACACCCCGATCCATAGGTCTGATTTGATTCAGTATCCAAGTATATATACTACGAAACCAAGGCGGGATTATTGCGGGTTTATGAGTCCACCTCCAAAAAAAAAAAAAAAAAAAAAAAGCGTTTTGAAAAACAAGAAAATAAGCGAAAAAAAATTATTTTAAAATGGTAGACGGTTCCAGGTTAAAAGAAGATGCAAATAAATATATTTATTTTTTGATATAATTAATTTATATATTTATATAATATATATCTATATAATTAATTTAATAATTTAATATAAGATTATAGGTATACAGATTTAGGGGAGGAATCAGAATAAAAATTAGTTAGGGGCCCGTCGGCATTTGCAAATGAATAATCGAATACACTTAGAATATATAAGCTTGAAACACTTGAAACACCTATATTACCAATTTTGAAAAAAATACTATTTTCTAGAAAATTATACATAGGTACATTTGTAATAAATTGTTTACAAAAAAAAAAAAAAATTAGTTGGTAGGTAAATATTATCTATCTAAAAATTAGGTAGGTACTTATTTAAAACAAAAAACAAAAATTTAAAACAACTGAAATTTAAAGAAAATAAATCTAAATTTAAATAATAATGGATCCTTTTTTGTAATTATTACAAAAAGTGTAAATTATTTTCTAAAAAATACCTACATTAAAAAATTGGTTATAATACAGTGTTATTATAATAATAATTATTATTATTACAATGTAGACTCCACATTTTTTGTTTTATATAGTGCAATTTTTTTATTAGATATACGGAGGGAGTTCAGAAATAAAAATTTACAAATGTTCTGAAATTCCTCCTGTTATGTATAGTATACGAATAATATTATTGTTGTATTACTGCATGCACAGTTAAAATTTGTTTAAAAATTAACAAGGTTTAATTATGTGTCATGCAAAATGTATATTGTAAACAACCATAACATGGGTTATAATAGTAAAACCAATTTTTAACCGTACATGTCAACACGAATAATATTATATTCATTTTATTTACTAGAAACACCTCTTATCATATTGTCCTTGTACCCATAATAAATAATAATTAAAATGCATTATGAAACATAAAAACATTAAAAAACATAATGAACATTATATTATTCGTATAGAGTGCCTAATTGATTTTTACAACAGTACCTAAATAGGTTTAGGCACTATACACAATACACATGTTAGCAAATCATAATATTTAAGTTGATTTATTATCAATTCGGTGTCATTTATGAACATTGATAAATAATCAATGGTTTCGTGTAAACGTATTATAATATATAATTTTTAACTTGTAAAGTTAATATTAAATGTTAAAAAGATACCTACTATCATTTTTGGTGTACCTACATGATTAATATTTTTTAATATTAAATTTAAGTATATCTACCTATATATTATTTATTTCTATTTAAAAGTTTAACTTTTGCACTGTTGCTATCATAGTAGACGTATACCTGTATCTATATCGGTAATTATATGCAATGGTTATAAAATATATGAATATAATTAGTGTCATTAAATAAAGAAAAAAAATATCGAATTAAATGGTATTGAAAAATTTTTTCCATGTTCATTTACCTACCTGGTTATGAGATCAAATACCTAACTTTAATTTTATATTTTGTAGGAAGCGTGGAATCTTTTAGTTTTATAGTAATGTTTATATATTTATTTCTCTGGAAAAAACTTTTCGGATAGTATTAGAAGCCGAGTAGTAGTTTTGGAGTAATTATATATAAGAGCTTCTCTGATAACAAATTCGTTCATATTTATGTATTATATACATATTATTACATAATAATTTGCAGAGATCATGTTTTCTAATTTTCCTTGCAGTAGTTTTTTTAAAGTTATAAGAAAATTACCTTTTATAACGGAAATATTTTTTGAATTGGAAAAATAATTTAACACTGTTACAATGATTACTATGTATATATATATATATATATATATATTACTAAAATAATATATTATATTTATATATCATATAATATGTGATATTAACATCATAAAGTTGAATTGTTTTCGGCCGTAATAGTTGTATGTATATTATAACAAACTCAACTCAAAATCTTTTTATTAAATGCAATGATTTCATTGATTAAAGTTTAATATATCCGCTATCAGTATCCTATCTGACAAGCGAAGTGCTTCTACCCCCACCCCTCCCCAATTTTTTTACCTTTCTTTTTATTAATAACAGTGCAGCTTAATACCGTGGCCATTGCGTGTCTTATTTTTCATATTGTTCATAAAACAATATGTTCATTAATTTTGCCATTACCATTAATTTTTCTTTCTACTAATAATTTTGTAAAGTAAAAGTATAAAAGTATATTTACGTATTTATTTTAAAACTTGAATAATGAAAATGAAATTAATTTTAATCTTTAAAATGTCTACATTTCATTCCTAGAAGTACAAAAACATAAAATAATTTAAAAATGCATTTTTTTTTTTTAGTCTGTACCTACACTGCAGCATATGCTGCTAGATTAAAAACAGCGTATAGCATTGAACCTGCTAAAATGAGAAAAAGTAGTTACAATTAGAATTATAATATTATATATAATATTATACCCATTTAAAATGAAAAAATAAACATTATATTTATCTAAAATTTTTTAAAAAAGCGAATGTACCTAAAAAACATTTAATTCGATAATAACTTTGTATTTTAGGCGAATAAATAAAATATTTTAACTCGTTAGGTTAATTAAAATTAACTCGACTTTAACTTCATAACTCGTTAATGCCCACCTTAGTATAATTATACCACAGATGGTGGTTATTTATTTTGTTTTTTTTTTATTCAATTAAGAATAATAGTATAGAAACTTATTATAAATGTAAACTGCAATTAAAATTTACTGATAGTAATAGAAGTTTATTTTATTTTATTATTTATCATTATTATTACAAAAATCATTTAAATTGAGTCTATAAATATTATTTTAAATGTTTTTTCTCTTAATCGTTTTATTCAACGCTAAATGAGATTAAATATTTTCATGTTCTCCCAACTTATCCAAATAACCTAATTTGTCGACTGTTCGATCTTTACATACTACTATTCCTTAGGTAAATATATATTCTAATTGATTTAAATTAATTTATCTTTTGGCAATACTGAACAGTAATCCCGATCAAAACGCATAATAATTTTAATATTATGTATAATGACTCAATACAAAATGCTATATATTGCAAAGACCCAGAGGCGTTCTCAGGATATTTCAATGGAGGGGGATGAAAAAAATGGTTACAAAATAAGCCGTAAGGGTTTTGCCTCACAACTCCCATATTATAATAATGAATATTAAAATAATGATAGTTGATAA